>CAXKVY010005646.1:0-22733 GCA_964058915.1 Tetropium fuscum | reverse complement strand
AAATCACTATCACCAATTTGATTGAAAGCATGCCTAGGCGCATGGGAGCTGTTATAGCAGCCAGAGGAGGAAATACTCGTTATTAGTTAGTTTGTTGTTCAGTTATTTTTTAAGTTTATTGTTTTAATCATTAATAATTACAGTCGTTTTACTAAAATGTCGATTAATTATTTGTTTGTTATTTCTTTTTGATGTTGTTCGTACTTGTAAGTAACAATTATTTCAGCGTCCGTAATCGAAAACGCTAAACATTTCTTAAACGATGAACTTTTTAGACATTTTCAGCTCCACGGCCTCCTTTGTTTGATATTTAACAAACTTAATAACACCGTTTCATCTAAAATGTCGCATCTTCGTTGCTGAAGGGGCTAGAGAGGTGATTCAAAAAAGAGAATATTGAAAAAATAATGGTAAACACCGTGACCGACCTAAGAATTCAATACAAATAAAATTTCACTCCACAGCGACAATCAAATTTCGTGTCAAAATCATAATCGGTTTTTAAAGGCTGTACATATTAAAAATACATTTTTATGGAAAGCCAATTACAAAATAGTCATCCCCAAGAATCGCCCTTTCAAACAAAAAAAAAATTATCAAAATCGATAGGCTGGTTTAAAAGTTATTGAACAAATTTGGGACAAAATCTAGGTGCGTCACTTTTTATGTCCGTCAGTGTAGTTACTGCATTAGTTGAAAATTCCAATATTAGTACTAGACAAGTTAGTGCTGGTGCTAGTGGATATCTTCCAGACTTAATATTAAAAATATTACAAAAAGTTTATGTAATATTTAATTAATATTAAAATATTACATAAACCTAAGTTCCATGACTATCTCCTGAATATGAACAAAAACTTAAGGTACGCACACAAAGAAAGCAGATAAACAAGCTCCTATTTACGGCGCCGAATTCCGGCGCCTATTTTTCATTAGGTAGCACACAAAGAAAGCGGAAATCTGCCAGTCGTTTTTAGGTAATTGTTCAGTGCAGGTGTATCATGTCATGTTCATCAGATGAAGACTTCTTGCTCATGGAAAATGTATTTTTAAGAGCACGGAGAAGGAGGCAAGGAATATACATCCCATTAACAGAAACAGATCAACTTATGGTGAATATCACTATTTGTTTCGTGAATTAAAACAACACGAAGAGCGTTTCTTTCAATACATGAGGATGACTTTACAAACATTTACTTACTTAGAAAATATAGAAAATATAGAAGCGCGCTTAACCAAAACTTGGTGTAACTGGCATCAGCAGCCAATTCTTCCTGAAGAAAGACGAAAAACCAATGAATCTACCTTCTCTATGCAAAATGGCGTATATTGTCGATAGCTATAGAAACAGACATTAATGTTGCAGATAATATTATTAAGTGCGTCTGTGTTTTACATAACACAATTTTGGATAGAGAAGGGTTTGAAAGACATTTAACCCAAGTTGAAATCACAAGAAACTTCGCAAGACAACAGGCAGCTGGTGAAACCAATGAATTAAGCTAAAATCATAGGGGATATTTTTAAAACATTTTTTGTGAACAATCCTATAAGTTCTGTACTCAATCCTGTACTCAAGACATTAAAACTTAAACTGAATTACACGAATAATTTGCTTACCGTCTACACCCAGTTCAACTGAAATTTCTCTCCATTTTTTTTGCACTATTCCTGTTACTGTGAGCTTACTTTGTGTCCGTACCCTTAGTCAACAGGATTATCAAAACCGTATAAATTTTTGTAACTGGATGCTGACTAAAATACACGAGGATCAATTATTTTCCAGATACGTATTATTTACTGATAAGTGTACTTGCTCCAACACATCGTAGAAATTATCACCATTACGACAATGAAAACTCTCATTTCAAAATCTCGATAGCTTCGTTTTCTGTCAATGTATGGGTAGGTATTATTGGTCAATACATAAATGGTCCTTGTTTCTTCGAAAGAAATCTAAATGGAGAAAGGTATTTACATTTTTTACCAAATAATCTACTTGATTTACTCGAGGACGTGCCATTGGATGTAATCAGGCGCATGTGGTTTAGTCAAGATGGGGCTCCACCACATTATCATGGAAATGTTCGGCGATTTTTGGATAACTTATTTCCTAACAAATGTATTGGACCAAATGGGGGTGGTCCAGTCACTTGGCCTCCGAGATGTTTCGATCTAACTTGTTTAGATTTCTGTGGGGACATATAAAAAATCTAATTTACCGAGAAATTTCAGAAAATGTAGAAGATTTAACAACCAAAATACGACATGCTTTTCGTACAATTCCACTGGAAATGTTGGAAAATGTACAACGGTCATTTAGAGAAAGAATTGAGTTATGCATAGCAAATGACGTTTCTTACCTCATTTGCATAATTTAAAAAATCCTAAATGAAACCGTTTCTAAATTACTCGAGAATACATTTTCAAGGTCATAGCGAAGAAAGTTTACATAGTGTAATTGAGGACTTTTAGTATGTTAAACTGTATGCCCAATTGAGCAGCTATACCAAAATCCAGCTTTGTATATATTTTTTTATATTTTACCTATACCGTGTGGTTTTCCAAAACCGTACCAGGCAACTTTTTTTTCCTATCTCGTCTTTAGTTGTGAAATTTTTAGGAAACATGCAAAGCTACTTTTTGCATCTTTTCACCTCTCGGAGACCTAATTGCACTGCCGGAAGTAACGCCAACTTTTGATTTTTAAATGGGACACCCTGTATATCTTTTGATATTCGGATAGAGATTTTTTATGCGTATACAACCATGTTTTTAAAAGCTTCCTACGACGATTCCTAACGATTTTATAGCAGTTTGAAATACAATCAAACAATAAAATTAAAATGATTTGCTCAAGGTGGCCGTGACCAAATAAAATATCTGTCGTATCAAGTTGATTTATGTCAAAAACATACCTATTATCAGTTTAGGTTCTGGTACTGCAAGAAAAAAGTAGAAGCAAATACAATACTTTATAACAGCGACTTAGAAGAAATTTAAGAATAATTTATTTATATACTAAAATATTGTTTGATATTCTTTACAAATAAGGTTTAATTCATTTTAATTAATTAATTAAGGTTAAATAATTCATTTATAAACTAAAATATTGTTTGAAATTCTTTACAAATGAGGTTCAAATTGGGTATCCTGATGCTCAATGCAGGCTGCATATCTTTTGATCTCGGTATTAGTTACTCTGAGAATAGTATCCCGTGGAATACCAGCTATCTCGTTCCTATACGACCACAAAAAATAATCGCACGGATTTAGATCTGGCGATCTTGCAGGATATCTAATTGGTCCGTTAGTACTCATCCATTCTTCAAATCGGTATTGATTCGCGCATTGTCGCGACGTCTTGATGAAATATAACATTAGCGTACTCATTAACTGGGAGATCCTCAAAAAAAAATTCAAGATCTTCTCCCAACAGTCGATTGTATGACAGAGCGTTCAAGTTTTCGCCCAAAAAGACCGTTCCAATAATTCGATCCCTTCAAATTCCACACCAGACGTGTGTATTAAATTTTACTTGAAAATTTGTTTCTCTTATAATCTGCGGATTATTATTCGACCAATGATAATGTAGAATTCGATTAAAAAGACCAGCGTTTCCAAATGTGCATTCATCCGCGTACTCTGTCCTTGAAGGCTGGATTTTGTGCGTTCCTTTTTAAAAAGCAATGGCAAAAGTTTAATCGACGCTCTGGATCGTTTCCATGCAAGCCCTGCACCAAGTTAGTTTTATACGCTTTTAGATTATGTTTTTTCAAAATTTTGAAAACTGTAGTAGCTGACAATTTCAAGTTTTGTGATCTTTCACGCAGCGACTGATTGGGGTCTTCCATTGCATCCTCAATAGGGCACTTAATTCAGCTTCCTGATTAAATTGACGTTCCGGTTGTTTATGTCGTATAATTGAACCAGTTTTTCGAACCTTCGACGAGCTTCTGCGCCATTTTTATTGCAAGCGTAATAAAGCTCAACCATCTCCGTCAAATGCACATTTTCCATTGCGAACAATAGTTAATTATTGTAGACACTTAATTTCAACTTTGCGCGAACTTAACTGGTAACGCTTTTTGACATGAACAACGAACAAAAGCCTCAAACGTCAAATATTTCATTTCATCACGGCCACCTTGAGCCAATCATTTCAAACTGCTATAAAATCTTATATTAATTTACGTCGCAGAAAGCTTTTAAAAACATAGTTGTATACTCATAAAAAATCTCTATCCGGATATCAAAAAAAAATCAATAAACGTGGAGATCGCGAAAAGTGCAGAGAGCGCTTAAAGAAGTTTCACTCCAATAAGCGCTTAAAGAAGTGTTCACTCCAATAATATAATTGGTATAGTGCAACAATATCGGTACGAAACCAATGTTATATTAATATGCATGGATTTAATCAATTAATTGATGTTGACTACAAACAAATGTATTACATAACTTAATTGTTCTTCCTATATTATTTATTAGTGTAATTAACCTTATTAAATTGATAAAATAAATTGATTGTAAAAACAACAAAAACAATTGATAGTTGAGCATCATGTGGTCAACATAGATAACGCAACTACAGTATATCAATGTGCTTCGTTATGTACAACTGACCGACAAGAAATACTAATTTTACTACTACCGAATGATTAACATGTATTTTCGTTCGTTTCCGGTATATTTTAAGGTGTTAGTGTTTTTCTCGTTTAAAATTTGCGCAGAAAAAATCGACTTGGAAACCTTGAACAACTACAGTAAATTTTTAAATTTTGGCGAGAAAAGGTTGTACAAAGCAAGCGAAAACCAGTTGGAAAACGACGTATTATATAAATCTAAAATCGATGTGCTAGGTAATTTATTTAAGAGAAATATAGACATTCTTAAACTCTCCTCCAAGTTGGATATAGTATTCTTGATAGATGCTTCTTCAAGTGTCGGTGAGAACAACTTTAGAAGTGAATTAAAATTTGTGAAAAAGTTGCTCAGTGACATTACTGTGGATTACAATCATACCAGGGTTGCTATTGTTACCTTTAGTTCTCCGAGTAACATCGTAAGTTGCCTTCTTATTGTTCATTCATTATAATATTTACTACAACATATTTTGTTATTAGTATTATTATTTCAATAGTCAATTGACTACGAGTATTATTTATAGTGGTTATTCACTTTGTAGTTACCGTAATGTGGGGTTTGGTAAATTCGATCGCTCCGCTATTATTCCACATTTATGTGAAACGAACCGGTATTTTCAAGTTTCACTGACCACCTGCGGCATGTGCTTAAAGAACACGGTAAACTAAGTGCACTGGTGGTAGTAGGACCCTTTTTCACTACCATGTAGGTAAAAATTTTGTTAATTTTATAATTGTATACGATATTTCACCCATTTATTTATGCGCTGCAAAGAAACCGTTGTACTTGATAGGGCTGGAACCTTTGATGTAATTATAACACTCGGAGTAGTTTTCACAAACACCAAAACACTTTCACTTCGCTCGACGCGCGTTTCGCCAACCAAGTTGACATCATCCGGAGACGATTAAAAACTAATCTTAAACTAAAAATCTGCCCTACTTATACTATTTATGGTGAAATCATTAGTCGGGCTATACGGCATAGGCCCCTTGTCGCTATTCATACTGTTTTTACATTTTACAATTTCTATGCTCTCAAATGCATCCAACTGTCTATTATTGGTCACATTTCTAACTAATCTTAAATTACTAATATCTATTCTATGATTGTTGTCAAAAGCATGTTGTGCAACACTAGACTTGTCTGTTCTTCCATATTTTGGATGAGCCATATGCTCTTTAAATCTGGTGTTAATTGATCGTCTCGTTTGTCCAACATATTTTCGATCACAATCATTACAACTAATTTCGTAAAGCCCAGACCTTTCGTTTGGAACAATTTTATCCTTTGGATTGTCTAAAAGTTGGGCCTGGCATCAAGTCACTCTTTTTCCTGAAAAATATTAGAAGGCTATAGTAAGGAAAAATCTTCGCTTTCTATTTTTGCAAAAAAAAAATATTATTCGGCTGTATATAAGGAAACTGACTGCATTATCGTATTCAGTGCACCACAGAGCATATGTAGACAGATTTTCAGGGGCCTGACAACAAGTCCCTCTTTTTCCTGAAAAATATTAGAAGGCTATAGTAAGGAAAAATCTTCGCTTTTTATTTTTGCAAAAAAAAATATTTCTCGGCTGTATAGAAGAAAACTGACTGCATTACCGTATTCAGTGCACCACAGAGCATATGTAGACATATTTTCAGGGCCTGGCAAAAAGTCACTGTTTTTTATGAAAAATATTAGAAGCTTATAGTAAGGAAAAATCTTCGCTTTTTATTTTTGCAAAAAAAAATATTTCTAGGCTGTATGTATAGAAGGAAACTGACTGCATTATCGTATTCAGCGCACCACAGAGCATATGTCGACAGATTTTCAGGGGCCTGGCAACAAGTCACTCTTTTTCCTGAAAAATATTAGAAGGCTATAATATAAGGAGGCTATAAATATTAGAAGGCTATATAGTAAGGAAAAATCTTCGCTTTTTGTTTTTGCAAAAAAAAATATTTCTCGGCTGTATAGAAGGAAACTGACTGCATAATCGTATTCAGCGTACCACAGAGCATATGTAGACCGATTTTCAGGGCCTGGAAAAAAGTCACTGTTTTTCTTGAAAAATATTAGAAGGCTTATAGTAAGGAAAAATCTTCGCTTTTTATTTTTGCAAAAAAAAAATATTTCTCGACTGTATAGAAGGAAACTGACTGCATAATCGTATTCAGCATACCACAGAGCATATGTAGACCGATTTTCAGGGCCTGGAAAAAAGTCACTGTTTTTCTTGAAAAATATTAGAAGGCTTATAGTAAGGAAAAATCTTCGCTTTTTATTTTTGCAAAAAAAAATATTTCTGGACTGTATAGAAGGAAACTGACTGCATTATCGTATTCAGCGCACCACAGAGCATATGATTTTCAGGGGCCTGGCAACAAGTCACTCTTTTTCCTGAAAAATATTAGAAGGCTATGTAAGGAAAAATCTTCGCTTTTTATTTTTGCAAAAAAAAATATTTTTCGGCTGTATAAAAGGAAACTGACTGCATTATCGTATTCGGTAATTTATTACTCGACGAATGAATCGCTGTTATACCCACGTTTTTGAAGACCTTACTCAAACCACGAGTAAACCGGGGTTCGTACGGGATGGATACATATTTGGCAGTCTCTATATCCTTTTGAAAGGTCGTAGAATTACGAAGTGTGTCCTTAAATTTACGCTTCCTAATTAGTTTTTCAACTAAATCTCTAGGATAACCATTACTCACAGCTATATCTTTAATTAACACTTTTTCTTCTTCAAACCTCTCGTTAGTGAGAGGGAAATTTAATAAACGATGGTTCTTGTCCATTGTTTACTAAATTAAAACTTGCCATTTTATGTTGATAGTAGTGGTGAGAGTCATTAGGGTATATTTTCTATATATATCAAATTCTAACCTATTGTCACTATTTTTAATTACTAATACATCTAAAAATGGAAGTTTTCCATTATTTCCTAGTTCATATGTAAACTTTACAGAAGTGAAACGACTATTTAATTTGGAAATTTTTGGAAGTTTTCTACATCCGCAATCTTAGTGTCAAACACGGCAAAAATGTCATCCACGTACCTAAGCCAAATCCTAGGAAAATACTCGAATTCTTCTTTTGCTTCAGTTTCAAATCGACTCATGAGCAATGAAAGGCGATAAACAGTTACCCATTGCCGTTCCTTCATGTTGTTCATAGAACTGTCATTGAAACGGAAGCAATTTTGTTTCATACAAAGTTTTATAAGGTTAACATTATTCTTCTATTACTTCTTTTCTATAGTTGTTTAATTCGAGTAAATCCTCAAGATAGTCCAAGGTCTGTGGAATTGGTACACTCGGAAATAATGAACAAACCTCAAAGGAAATCAAAATTTCACCCTCTTGCAATTGAATATTCTTAACCTTATCAATGAAATCATTCGAATTTTTAACTGAAAAACTAGGCTGTGCAATGGGCAAACTTTCAAATTCCGTAGTCAACCATTTTGATAAGTGATAAGTCGGGGATCCAATAGAAGATACTATTGGATGCACCGACTTCCCTGGCTTATATGAATTTTTGATAGACAATACAATCTAGGTACGGTAGGGTTAGATACATGTAACCCGTTCTTTACAGGTGGAGTAATAAGGTTGTTACATGATTAGAGGTCATTTTTTATTTTAGTGGTTACTCTTGGTAAAGGGTTTCTAGTAAGTTCTTTATAAGGACCATTACTAATTAGGTTGTTTACCCGTTCATAATAGTCCTCTTTATCTAAAATAACAACCTTATTACCTTTATCTGCTTTTAAATAAAAGCAGTCTTTCTCGCGCAATCTTTTGATAATATTTATATGATTCTTTGAGCTTGACTTTTTATTGTCTACGTTATTAATTATATTTTTAGAAATTTCATTCCTGCAAGCCACTCTGACGAGACCCTTGGATGAATCAGGCAGATATTGAATTGAACTTTCAATCCCTGCCACGACATCATCTAAGATCTCATCAGAAGAGGCTACAGCAAAATTTAAACCCTTGTTTAGAAGGTCAAGTTCTTCTTTATCAAAAGAGTGTGACGAGTGATTTTCCACAATGTTAAGGACCTTCCGAGGAACATTTTTTGGTACAATAGTAATCGATTTTTTAAATTTTTAATTTTGAGAGGACATTTTTTTTATAAATTTCGTGTTGATTGATAAAAACATGTTCCTCTAAAATTCGCACCATTGTTCATATTCTAAATTATTTAACTTAAAAGTAAGCTTCTTGTAAAGATCATATGCTTGTATTTCAAGCATACTCCGTTTACTATACATATAATTGATTTCTAAATCCAGCCATTTTTGTTTTACTAGGGACCTATACCCGCTTACGCGTTGCTTAGCAACTAATCATTGAAGCGTGACTAATGATTTCACCATAAATAGTATAAATAGGGTAGATTTTTAGTTTAAGATTAGTTTTAATCGTCTCCGGATGATGCCAACTTGGTTGGCGAAACGCTCGTCGAGCGAAGTGAAAGTGTTTTGGTGTTTGTGGAAACTACTCCGAGTGTTAAACCGTTGTAACTGGTAACTTCGATCTATCAAGTGAAATTGACTTGAAAACTTATAAATATTCTCTTATCTCTCATTAAGATGTGTGAAAGATCTTATCGCAATATAATAAAAAATGTAATTTAGGGAAAATGTAATTTTATATAAAAAGTTTCACTCATAGCGGGGCGAATTCGAACATGGTTAGAATCTATAAGAAGCGGCTTGGGGCCGCGCATTATGGCAATTATTCGAAATCTTCGTTGGAAAAGGAATTGAAAGCTTTCATGAATAAAATAATGACGTATAGGCGTGTTTCAGAGGTGTGTAATATTCCCATAGCCCTCTGCGATAAAATAAAGAAAAATCATCCCTTGCCTCCTGGAGGTCCTACAGCATTAACTGATTTTGTTAAAGGTTTTTTATTGGCAAAATCAATAAAAACGGGTTGACACCGGCCATGGGCGCTGTATACTGATGTCAACCCGTGGTTGACACCGGCCATGGGCGCCTGTTTACTGATGTCAACCACTGGTTGACGGCGGCGTTGAACGTGTTAAATGTGTTATATATACATACACTGAGCTCGTAAAGTTTGGAATAAATTCAATTAATCGTTATTGAAGGATTTTCACAGGAAATCCTCGGACACGTCAACTTTATTTTATAAAATGTCACTTTTTTCAGCCATCGTTTTTTTTTTTGTTTTTTATTCGTTTTTGAGCTATGACGTCATCGACAATTTTTTTAAATGACAACCCATATTTTTTTTTACGGATTTCGATAGAGCATATTTTTCTGAGTGCGAATATGTCAAAAACATAGTACCTTTAACATTAAAGTGTTCGAGATATTCGGTTGCAAAGTTTGAAGAATGAATTATACAAGCGATGACCAAATGCTAATCATTTATCAAGAAAGCGCAGGAAAAACAACAGTTTTGACAGTTGTCACAATTTTGAAGTTTTTCCTCGCAAGTTTGTGTTTTAATCAGTTGAATAATATCATTAAGTAAGTTGATTAATCATTATTCCATCATAATTCATTTTATTTAAAAATGGTCCGTCGTTTGAGTGAAAGGGAAAGAATCGAAATTTTGATGATGATCGGTTACGGGGACAGAGCTCGCACACAAGTATTTTTTTAACAACAAATATCCAAACAGAGAACCAATTACACAGTCCACCGTTAGCAAAATAGAACAAAAATAGAACAGTGCAACAAGATGTTAAATTGAATGTTCTACTAGAGCTTCAAGAAAATCCCCATTTACCCACCCGCCAAGTGGCGGCAAACAACGGAATAGTTCAAAGCTCCGTCTTGAAATATTTGAAATTGAACAAATGGCATCCGTATAAAGTGGTTTTGGTCCAAGAGTTAAACGAAGATGATCCTGACCGTAGGTTACAGTTTTGCCAAACCATGTTGCAACGCCTGATTGATGACGACGGATTTTTACGCAATATTGTTTTTTCTGATGAGGCTACCTTTTATCTCGACGGCACAGTTAACCGGCAAAACTGTAGATATTGGTCTCCTGAAAATCCACACTGGAAAATGGAAACTCGTAGTCAGTTTCCACAAAAAGTTAACGTTTGGGCTGGTATTGTAGGTAATCGTATTTTGGGCCCATTTTTCTTTGAAGGCGTATTAACAGGTGAAATATATTTAGAATTTTTAAGAGACGACTTAGTCCCTGCACTTGCGGTACTTTACCCAAATGACGTAGATCCAGATCTGCCCCATCACACGATATGGTACCAACAAGACGGTGCACCACCCCATTTTGCAGTGATCGTTCGCGATTATTTAAACCATGTATTTCCTAACCATTGGATTGGTCGCAGGGGAACTATCGAATGGCCCCCTAGATCTCCAGATCTCACTCCCCTAGACTACTTTTTATGGGGCTATTTAAAGAGCAAAGTCTATTTCAATAGAGCAAATACCATCGAAGAATTAAAGGACAGAATTCGCAATGAAATTCGAACCATTCAACCCGATACTGTTGGTAAGGTTCTGCAGGAGTTTCAGTGACGGATGGGATATTGCCAGGAAGTGAATGGAGGTCACTTTGAAAATTTACTCTGATTTTATTTTTTACTTTAATTATTTATCATTTATTTGTTAAAATATTTTTTTATTTGTTTAAATTGTTGTTAAAAAATTAAACAGATTACTCCCAAATCTTTCAAAATGTTCGATAAGCTACCAAAATAAATAATATTACTCCTTAATCTTTTAAAATGTAATAAGCTATAAGCTATTAGAATCAATAAGCTATTAAAAATCTTGACCCGCCCGATAGCTTATGCATGGTGCCATGGTACATTTTATAAACTTTGCAACCGAATATCTCGAAAACTTTAATGTTAAAAGTACTATGTTTTTGACATATTCGCACTCAGAAAAATGTGCTCTCTCGAAATCCGTGAAAAAAAATATGGGTTGTCATTTAAAAAAATTGTCGATGACGTCATAGCTCAAAAACGAACAAAACAAAAAAAAATCGATGGCTGAAAAAAGTAACATTTTATAAAATAAGGTTGACGTGTCCGAGGATTTCCTGTGAAAATCCTTCAATAACGATTAATTGAATTTATTCCAAACTTTACGAGCTCAGTGTATATGAACGTTGGTATGTATTCATGCCTACGTTTCCAAAATATGTGCCATAATATGTATATATATATATATATATATATATATATATATATATATATATATATATATATATATATATATATATATATATATATATATATATATATATATATATATATATATATATATATATATATATATATATATATTATATACATAAGACAACAGTTTTGGGTCTCTATTACTGTGTACTTTCACTTTGCTCCAAAAATTCACACTCCGAAATTTTCAGTTTAATAGGTAGAAAAAAATACGATTAGTTTTTGGACCATAACTCCTTCAATTTTGATCCTATCACAACTTCTAAATGAGCATTTTAAAGGTTATTTACAGAGCTACAACTTTTCATTACAATGTATAGTGAAAAACCTTTTATTTTGAAACGGTGAAGGGTCAAAGGGCTTGAGAGGGGCTGTGATTGCGCTACCGCGCGCTCTTTAAACAATCATATCTCCGTCAATTTTTGTGTGGCAGAAATAAAAAAAACCCAAATTTTTTGTCGGAAAAAGACCTACATTTTTTATCACCACACTTTTGCACGTATCTTTCACCATTTTTGAGATATTATGAAAAAAAGGTGATTTTTTTAAAAATTCGAAAAATTCTGTTTTCTAAAATCGTCATTTTTTTGAAAAATACGTATTTTAAAGCAGTCAAACTGCTAGAATTCATCAAACTCTTTATACTAAAGTTAATTCTAGACGGAATAAGATTAATTTTAATTTTGGTGGAAATGGCACTTATGAAACCCATCGATTTAAAAAAAAAATCATTAGATATTCCCCTTTTTTTCATTACAGCTCACTCATTTTAGGTGCAAATGATTTTTAACAGTGCTCATTTTAAAGCTTATTTCAAGCACTACAAAATCCTATTTCAATAGAATGCATAAAATATATCTGCTCGCCGCTAGATGGCATTGAACACATCGATAAAATTTCAGGCAAAATAAAAAAAGGCTTTGACCTTCAATATCTCGCTTAATTTTGCACTTAGCACAGTTTATAGAAAACTAATTTGTTCATTTTTTAATCTACAACAATTTTGTTTATCATAAAATTTTTGTTAAAATGCATATTTTTGGAGATATTTGCAAAAAACCAATAAAAAACGTGAAAAAATTGAGGTATTCTATCAATATCTGAGTTTTTTTTTGAAAAAAAAATGTACACCACCGAGAAGGGGTGGCAACCCTCCCCAGGGTGCCGGCTCAGTTCGGGACATTTTCACTTTTGAAGTTCAGGGTAAGATGAGCCTAATTCCAAAATTTCATGCAATTCGGTGCACAGTAAAAAAAAACGGACCCAAAACGCTTCAATGCCTCCACTACTGTATTTAATTTTTAACAAGGGAACATTTATTTAACTATATACTATATATACACACTCACCGGCAAAATAATCGATCCACTCAAAATATTGATGAAGTTGGCTTATCAATAACTTTGTTAATTTAAGGCCGATTTGATTAAATATATTTTTTCTCATCTATTAGCTAAATTTATAAAGAATCTCACACAGGATTTAAGTTTAAAAAAAACTAGGTAAAAGTCAATATTATATAGGGTTACACATTATTATATTATTCCAGAGACCGTTTATTAAAATTAAATCGACTAAACGTTAACATAATACACAATTATGCAATTTATTGAATGGTTTCAAAGCGGTTCATGAACCAGTAACTTGTTCGGAGGTTCAACATGGCCCATGGCTTAAATATGGAAATTCAAATCAAGAGAAAATTAAATCAGTTTCAAAAAGTTATTTTATAAATTATTTAAATATTTATGTATACCCACTTGCGATAAGTAGCCGACGCTTATCGGTCAATAAACTGTATCTTCATCGTACCGACAACGTATTTTTAAACCATAGTTGGATAAAGATAGGGATGCTTAATTAAAATCTCGATTTATTCATAACACATTCTTAAATATAGAATACAGGGTGGGTCATTGAACGCAGGCTATCTAGGTTATTAACATTTGGTTGGATTTGAGAAGTCGCGGTTTTTAAGGGTGGTACTTAAACTTACTTTTAGCCGCCACACTTTTCATAATTTAAGCGGGTGCTACGACGTTCTTCTTTTTTAAAGTACGCCTCACCGTGTTTAAACCCAAGATTGATTTAAATTAGATAGGTTGCCTTGTAACAATCCGACCGCGCGACATCATCTTTGTATAAATATTGCTAATATAATTTATTATATTGTCCTATCAAAAGTGTCAAAATATAATCATATAATATTTTTAAAGAGTATTTACAGATAAAAATCACCAAATAACTCGGAAAACGCTAAGAAACTTGAAAATAAACTGTCAGACGTCTGCCAAAATACAAAGATGACATCACATTTCCCCCTGCCGCAAAAGTTACGGGGCAACCTAACTAATTTAATCGATCTTGGTTTAAACCCAGCTTTTAAAAACGCGCGCTTTAAAGTTACCATGGTGAAGTCTACATGTCACCTTTTTAATTATTATCTGACAGGAGTACATTGTAACGTCAAACAAAATATTCCTAACAGATGTTTGAAAACCTTTCAACAATATTTATCGAATATTTAACAATTTCAATTTTATTAAATAAATGTGAAAAGTGAAGTTGGTATTGTTTGAAATGTTAATAATTCGGGTTTTAAATCAGAGGAAATGATGTTCAAATTCATACTGCTAATATTCTCGGAAGTCACTGAGGTTGCACTTCCATTAATGGCGCTCCCTGTTTAAAACATTATTCCTATTGCTCATATACTCCATTCAACGTAACCAGTCGCCGCGCCCCTGCCGATTTCCATCCTACTAGTACAATCAGATTATAATACATTGGGCGTTGCATGAAATCAGATATTTTTGCTATTTAGCCGACCTCAAATAAATGAGGAGTTCTCAATTCGTTTTTTTTTAATTTACGTGCGTTACCGCAGAACTCCGTCATTTATAAATCAATTTTAAAAATCCTTTTTTTATTGAAAGAGTTGGTCCAATATTAGTTTTATTAGCATTGGACCTTGGATTCCGAAGATATACCGGGGAACTCACTATATATACCAGAGAAAATGGCGAGTGCGCCCGTCACAACCCTAATTTATAGATATTAATTTATAATTAATTAAAAAAATATGATATGCACTTTGGCGTGGTGCAGGACACTGCTAGGCATATCCATGTGCGCTCAATAGCCCACGGATTACTGCCTCGCGTACAACGTAGGTTCTATCTATCTATCTATCTATCTATCTATCTATCTATCTATCTATCTATCTATCTATCTATCTATCTATCTATCTATCTATCTATCTATCTATCTATCTATCTATCTATCTATCTATCTATCTATCTATCTATCTATCTATCTATCTATCTATCTATCTATCTATCTATCTATCTATCTATCTATCTATCTATCTATCTATCTATCTATCTATCTATCTATCTATCTATCTATCTATCTATCTATCTATCTATCTATCTATCTATCTATCTATCTATCTATCTATCTATCTATCTATCTATCTATCTATCTATCTATCTATCTATCTATCTATCTATCTATCTATCTATCTATCTATCTATCTATCTATCTATCTATCTATCTATCTATCTATCTATCTATCTATCTATCTATCTATCTATCTATCTATCTATCTATCTATCTATCTATATATATATATATATATATATATATATATATATATATATATATATATATATATATATATATATATATACAGGGTGAGTCAGTTTTTTGTAGACAAACTTTAATAGGGGATAGAACGCACGTTTTTAAAAAGAAAAGTGCCTATAAATATATGGCCGATCTAGCTTCCTAAGGAAGATACAAGGTGTTAAGTTTCATTTTTTTTTACATTAATGTGTAAGATTTTCTGAACGGAGTGATATATTCACTAAATATTTTACACATATCTTAACCTGCAT
This sequence comes from Tetropium fuscum, assembly GCA_964058915.1. Taxonomy (NCBI): domain Eukaryota; kingdom Metazoa; phylum Arthropoda; class Insecta; order Coleoptera; family Cerambycidae; genus Tetropium; species Tetropium fuscum. The sequence continues at coordinate 6,991 of CAXKVY010005646.1, read as the reverse complement.
AGGATCAACATGTTGTATTGTTCCTGTCGAAAATACTATAGTGGATGTTACTTTTTTCGGGTACTTCGGATATTCTGCATAATGGAACTTTTTTTTCGTACGCCACTGACATTATCTGATACATATTTCTAAAATAACGGCCCCTTAGTAACAATTTTGGTCTCTTGTAATTTTGCTCTAACTACGACAGTTTTAGAGATATTGGCCGTTGTTTCTCTGACAGTGTAATGTCGTTATTATATTTTTTTTCTCGAATTTTCTTTATGACTTATAAACGAACGCTTAGATTTTTTCATGTTTGGGGGATAATGCCTATTAATTAAGGCGCATAAAATGTTCAAAAACTTGCACAGTGGCGGGGTGGAAGGGGTGCTCCACCCCTTTCGTAAACAGAACATCTACGCCAAAGACTATTTAAAAAACTGTTATTTTCATTATCTACATACAGTTTAACAAAAATAATGTCCCTTCTTCTGTTTCGAAATTCCTGTGCGGTTCCTAGTTATTTTGATTTTTAGTGTTTGATGTGGTACTAAATTAAGTAATTTATTTATTAGCAATAATAATTATCGGCTAAATATTTAATTCTTTCAACGAAACCTACCTAAATATGGTGTGTTAAGGATTCTAAAAAGCCGAAATCTCTTTATCTCTTTCCAAGTAATTACAATTACAAAAAAACATTAGATGAACATTGATGTTAATGTTTATGGAGATATAAACATCTTTGAATGTATAGCAATATTTAATTAACAATAATAATTGTGGAATAAATAACAATTGTTAGCAATAATGATTTATAAATAACAATTACAAGAATTAATAACAATAACACTAGTACCTACATACATAAAATTAGATACTTTGTTCAAAATGTAAACCGTCTGTGATCCCGTTTTAAAATTTAGCCGATAGTTATTATTGCTAATAAATAAATTACTTAATTTAGTACCACATCAAACACTAAAAATCAAAATAACTAGGAAACGCACAGAAACTTCGAAACAGAAGAAGGGACATTATTTTTGTTAAACTGTATGTAGATAATGAAAATAACAGTTTTTTTTAAATAGTCTTTGGCGTAGAAGTTCTGTTTACGAAAGGGGTGGAGCACCCCTTCCACCCCGCCACTGTGCAAGTTTTTGAACATTCTTACCGCTTGTTTTATGCGCCTTAATTAATAGGCATTATCCCCCAAACATGAAAAAATCTAAGCGTTCGTTTATAAGTCATAAAGAAAATTCGAGAAAAAAAAATTATAATAACGACATTACACTGTCAGAGAAACAACGGCCAATATCTCGAAAACTGTCATAGTTAGAGCAAAATTACAAGAGATCAAAATTGTTACTAAGGGGCCGTTATTTTAGAAATATGTATCAGATAATGTCAGTGGCGTACGAAAAAAAAGTTCTATTATGCAGAATAGTCGAAGTACCCGAAAAAAGTAACATCCACTATAGTATTTTCGACAGGAACAATACAACATGTTGATCCTATGCAGGTTAAGATATGTGTAAAATATTTAGTGAATATATCATTCCGTTCAGAAAATATTACACATTAATGTAAAAAAAAAAAAAATGTTAACACCCTGTATCTTCCTTAGGAAGCTAGATCGGCCATATCTTTATAGGTACTTTTCTTTTTTATAAACGTGCATTCTATCCCCTGTTAAAGTTTGTCTACAAAAAAGTGACTCACCCTGTATATATATATATATATATATATATATATATATATATATATATATATATATATATATATATATATATATATATATATATATATATATATATATATATATATATATATATATATATATATATATATATATATATATATATATATATATATATATATATATATATATATATATATATATATATATATATATATATATATATATATATATATATATATATATATATATATATATATATATATATATATATATATATATATATATATATATATATATATATATATATATATATATATATATATATACATATATATATATACATATATATATATATATATATATATATATATATATATATATATATATATATATATATATATATATATATACATATATATATATATATATATATATATATATATATATATATATATATATATATATATATATATATATATATATATATATATATATATATATATAAATATATATATATATATATATATATATATATATATATATATATATATATATATATATATATATATATATCCCTTTCACTCAAACGGTGGACTGTGTAATTGGTTCTCTGTTTGGATATTTGTTGTTAAATAAACGGCAAACTTCTACTTGTGTGCGAGCTCTGTCCCCGTAACCGATCATCATCAAAATTTCGATTCTTTCCCTTTCACTCAAACGACGGACCATTTTTAAATAAAATGAATTATGATGGAATAATGATTAATCAACTTACTTAATGATATTATTCAACTGATTAAAACACAAACTTGCGAGGAAAAACTTCAAAATTGTGACAACTGTCAAAACTGTTGTTTTTCCTGCGCTTTCTTGATAAATGATTAGCATTTGGTCATCGCTTGTATAATTCATTCTTAAAACTTTGCAACCGAATATCTCGAAAACTTTAATGTTAAAGGTACTATGTTTTTGACATATTCGCACTCAGAAAAATGTGCTCTATCGAAATCCGTGAAAAAAAATATGGGTTGTCATTTAAAAAAATTGTCGATGACGTCATAGCTCAAAAACGAACAAAACAAAAAAAAATCGCTGGCTGAAAAAAGTGACATTTTATAAAATAAGGTTGACTTGTCCGAGGATTTCCTGTGAAAATCCTTCAATAACGATTAATTGAATTTCTTCCAAACTTTACGAGCTCAGTGTATATATATATATATATATATATATATATATATATATATATATATATATATATATATATATATATATATATATACATATATATATATATATATATATATATATATATATATATATATATATATATATATATATATATATATATATATATATATATAAAAGCATTAGGCATACAGTTATTCAGAAGATGTTAAACTTTAAATGCATAAACTTTTATATAAACTAACTAAAAGGTTGTTATATAACCCTAATTTTAAAACACTCGGTGGAATAATTTCGTAACCAAATTCTTTAAAAATACCAATTTTTGTTAAGAACCATTCCTTTCCTACATTTTGTTTTTTGGTCCATGTCTTTAGATGCATTGGTTCAAAATTATCGCACCATATAGAAATCAATTAAAAAAACCTTCAGGGTGAGAAGAAACATTTTTTAATTAACAAGAAAACAAAGGAAAACAAAGAAATACAATTATGTGAGCTGATCCCTAGTAGGTTGTGTTGCCACCTCTAGTTCGGATTACAGCCTGAATCCGCCGTGGCATACTTCTAATGAGGTTTTGAATGACGGATTGAGGAATATTATCCCACTCATGAAGAGTAACCTGTTCCAGCTGTTGAAGGTTCTGTGGGGCTGGTAGACGTCGTCTCACTGCTCTCTTAACGATGTCCCATAGGTGTTCGATGGGATTTAAATCCGGGCTTCGTGCTGGCCAGTTCATAACATCAATATGGACTTCATTCAAGTAAACAACAGAAATTCTTGCTACATGTGGTCCTGCATTATCTTGCATGAATATGAAATCAGGACCAATAAACGGAGCATAGGGCATTGCTTGCTCCTGGAGAATGTTCTCTACGTAGTATTCCGCATTCATTGCCCTTGCATGAATAGGGACTAACTCCGTACGGCCATCGAAAGAAATACCCGCCCAAAACATTTTGTAGCCACGACCAAAGGGTTCGTTTAGAACGAAATTGAAGGCAGCTTCCCTTTCCCCTTGTCTTCTATACATACGTTGCCGCCCCTCACAAGATTGTAGGCTTATCCTTGTTTCATCGGAAAATAGGACTTCCTCCAGTCATCGATATTTTCATGTGCTCGTGCAAATCGTACGCGAGCTACCTTCTGAGCCCTGGTAAGTTCTGGTGCCTTTATGGGCTTTCTACTGATCAAACCTGCCTCCCGTAGACTTCTCCTTACAGTAAGAGCAGAAACTTGAACATTTCTAACCATCTCAAGTTCACTCTTGTTACTGTCCGATTTCTTAAAGCATTTTGGCGGAAAAAATGGTCATCCCTAACATTCGTCGCCCTTTTTCTACCCTGCCCATGTCTCCTGGAGTGAGAACCAGTCGCCCTGTGACGTTCTAACATTCGACTTATTGTCGAATGGTTAACACCCAGAATTCGAGAGACATATCGCATACTTCTACCCTCTTCAACCAAAGTTTGCGCTCTTACACATTCCAATGCTGTCAAATGTCTCACACGATTCATTATTTTAATTTGCTGAATATTCCTCAACACCGTATTGTTTTTAAAAATGTGTCAAAATGAGATTTCATACACCCAATCATTGTTTTTTGGTTGACATACGCCGCCTACGTTTTACATATCACTTGTAACAGCAGAGTAAATTAACAGTAAACTGTTGGTGACAAATTCATTTTGCTCTTAAAAATGAACCAATGTATCTAAAAACATGGACCAAAAAACAAAATGTAGGAAAGGAATGGTTCTTAACAAAAATTGGTATTTTTAAAGAATTTGGTTACGAAATTATTCCACCGAGTGTTTTCAAATTAGGGTTATATAACAACCTTTTAGTTAGCCCTGTATAATACCTAAACCGTCCTCAGTTAACAAAAGACTGGATATGCAAGTTGAAATGAGTCGTTTTATCTACAGTATTCTAAAAAAATTATCAAAATTGGACTAAAAGTAAAAAAGTTATGAGACCTCAAATTTTAGCAAATATTAACGTGGTGCGATAATTTTGAACAGCAGTTTATATATATATATATATATATATATATATATATATATATATATATATATATATATATATATATATATATATATATATATATATATATATATATATATATATACTAGGAGGCACAAAATTCGATCTATCTAAAATTTACCAAAAATTCATTTGCAACACTGTGGTAAGTGCAAGCAATAAGAAGATGAAAATTTTGGTACCGAGTTTGGTACAGAACTTTAGCGTAGTCTCTTCTTAACAATTCATTTTTTAATTCATGTCAATATCTCTATTAATAGGGAATATATGATTAATTAAAATAATGACGTAGTTTTTCAATTTGTAATTAACATTAACTTTTAATTTCACAAAGAAAGAACCAACATACAAAATTTCTCGATAATGAATGTAACAATATTTTAAAATTATCAACAAAAATAAACTTTAAAAAAACAGTTAATATCTTGTATTGCCTCCCCGAGCAAGAATTACAGCTTCCATGCGTCTTGGCATCCCCTCAAATAAATGACGAATGGCACCTTGGTCACATTCATCCCATGCTTGTACGACAGCTGCACTAAGCTCCCTCAGGTTCACAGGAGCAGGAACTTGAGTTCGAACACGTCTTCCTACCATGTCCCAAACATGTTCGATAGGGTTAAGATCTGGGCATCTTGCGGGCCACACCATACGGTTAACATCAACCTGATCCAAATACTCGGAAACACCATAATTGAGCCACCACCAAAACTGAGCCTTGGCACAATATTGCACTCTGCAAACCTTTCGCCACCTCTTCGCCATACTCTGTGACGGCCATCTGGAGATAACATACAAAATCTCGATTCATCAGTAAACAGGATTCTACTTCATTCCTCAATTCCCCAATTTTGATGTTCACGGGCGAAAAGAAGGCGCTGTCTACGATGTTCTCTAGTCAGCAATGGGCCATTGGCAGGTCTTCTTGCGTTTAAGCCAACTTCATTTAGCCTTCTTCTCACAGTTCGTACACTAATATCTACACCACTTACATGTTGTAAAACATTCTGCTCACTAACTGAAGTAGATAGAGTCCCCGTTTCGTAGTATTCTTAAGGCTAAAAAACGGCCGTCCTGCTGAGTTGCTCGTATCTCTGTATCTCGACTGTATCTCGACTGTATCTCGAAACACCTAGAACTTGTGCCGCATAGTATTCTGACCGCCCTTCCTGTAAAGTTATGGCTCTGGCGGCGCCAGTTGCACTTAAGACCATTTTTACTTTTTATTGTTTACCGTTGCTTTGTTATAATTCAGACCAAATCGCAACAATTAACTTAGAAACATTATTAACACTTGTCAAAAGAAACAAACGAAGATGCTAAAGTAACTTTGCAAAAATCCATTGGCAATTGCATTGAAAATTACCATGACACATAGTCATTATTTTAATTAATCATATCTTCCCTATTAATAAAGATATTAACATGAATTAAAAAAAATGAATTATTAAGAAGACTACGCTAAAGTTCTGTACCAAAATTTTGATCTTTTCATTGCTTGCACTTACCACAGAGTGTTGAAAACTTTATGCAAAAATCCAATGTAATTGGTACATCCTGTATATGGTCAAAATTTAAAATTGAGCTGAAATTCATTAGCACATCTGCATTCCGCACCAACAAACCTACAATTTCAAAAAAAAAATCATGTAAATCGAACCTATAGTTAGGAAAATATGTTCAAATGAATTTTTGGTAAATTTCAGATGGATCGAATTTTGTGCCTCTGAGTGTATTTCTCCTAAATTGCGCATACTAACAGTTAATCATAATTTACGGATTATTCTCGTAGGTTATAAACATTGATGAAATCAGCCAATCTTCGAGGGAACACAATAAGTGCCTTCTATTAAATAAACAAATCAACGGCATATCCTACAAGGGAGGCGAAACATATACCATTGGAGCTTTTAAAACTGCAAAGGTAATTTTTAATGGGAATGAGAAACATTTCTCCTTACAATGTCTCGTTATTAGACTAGAATTTTATTTTAGGACATTTTCGATGCCTCAAACAGAAACGATTCCGAGAAAGTATTATTTTTGATAACAGATGGTTATTCCAATGGAGGCGAT
>CAXKVY010005645.1:0-217207 GCA_964058915.1 Tetropium fuscum | reverse complement strand
ATACGCCGACCCATTTATCCAGCATATATTCCTAATCCTCAAATCAACAATGTCATCGTTGATTGAAGGTGGACGATTCGCAACGCTTACGGTAAAACGCGGCCGTACTCGAAGATTGGGTTGATATTGCTAAATTCCGATCCAACCGTGTGCATATATATAACCATTCGGTAATTTTATTGACCCTTTCCGGGTGTTTCACAATTTATATGAAAATAATACCAGTCATCGACCTTGTGACAAATTTCCTTTGACGTAACAGTCTAAAAATATTCTTGGAGAAACCAACCGGCCCTCCTGAGCAGACCTTATGCCTTGTACACGTGTATTTATGATGATAAATAAAGCAATAGAAAAAAAACAGCAAAAGCTGCGGGAAACGAACGCGCAACCCTCGGTACTCCAAGCAAATGCTTTACCACTGGGCTACCTACGCTACAGCAAACGTCTGATGCAGTCAGCTATAACAGTTTATGACACTGAAACGGCCAATCAAATTGCTGTAAATAGTCCCGCATACGTACGACTGTAGATTAATTAATTCAATTTATATCTATTCCTCCAATAAAAAATTACAATACGAGTAATAAAAAAAAGATGTAGTACTTACTAATGAACCCTTTTAAACATCATATATAAGAAAAACTATCGATAGCTTCCCAATTGTAACATTGTAAAAATGTTCGTTGACAATATCTAATAATGTCACATTTCATTTTTGTAGTGTTCTATGTATTAATTTTAAATGTCTTACATATACATCACTACATTGGCATAGGATCAATAAAACAAAATTGTGTACTTTTTAGTTATTATATAACATCCATACAGGGTGTTAAATATTTTTAAAGCAACTATCTATATCTTTTTATAATATTTTTTCCACTATGCAAGAATATAGAAAAATTAAATTTGACGAACAATTTACTGAGTTAGAAGTACCTACTTATTCACAATTACAATGTTACTATTAATAACTCTTATTGCCACATACCCTCAATTTGATTTTAAATTGTATAATAAAACGGTAGGTAAGTACTTACCGAGGTAATAAAAATGTAAATGATGGAGAGAATAAACGACTCGTTCATTAATTGATTTTTTACGTATTAGTAGGAGGTACCCAGTAAGGTACTTGGGTAGGTACCTAAGTAGTACTTTCCGAAAGAATATTCTGGACTCCTTTCCTTTCCATATTAAGCATCTTCACAGACAGTGGTGGAACCAGGGGCGGGCATAGAGGGCATGCGGTCTCCTTGACCAGCTAAGCCAAAGTGTATTTACTGAAAATAGATATCAAATATTCCAGTAGTAGATTATTTGTCGATCGCAAGTTAGCGATCTTTTTTTGAGCATTGTAATCATCTGATTTTGGTCCCTTCCCTTAACCCGCTTTGGTTACGCTACTGTCCACAGAACTGCATTTTATCAAAAAGCACATATTATTAAAAATGAGGGTACTTGATCGTTGATCGTTAAAACGTAAAAACTTGTCAAAGTCACTTCGACATTTTTAACTACCACTTTTTATAAGTCCAAAAATGCCATAAATCAAAGGAAAATGAAAGCTATATATTTGCATTTTCTAGGTACCTCATAAGTGTTTACCACTGATCTGTAATATAACTGCCCTGGATATCGTATTGCTTTCGGTTGTGCGCTGAAGCGGCCATGTTGTTCCGTATATTATTGCTGCCAAAATTCGAGATTGTCGGTAAAACAGTTTTAAGCTAAAGCACCGTTTTGTAGTCTTTAACGTGAGTAAAGTGACTTTAAGTAAACCAATCTAATATTTTGATAGCCATTTATAGAAGAATCTCACAAACGTCAGTTGAAAACGGCAAATGAAAAAAGTAACTCGTCTATATATAGGTCAGTGATCTACCTTGCCATTTCGGAAAATTGGCATCAACGCACAGTATATATTGTATATATATACAATATACATCAAAATGTGAATACATCTTTAAAATGTATGATAAAGACTAAAGATAGACTTGATCTAAATATACCTACATTATAGAGACAGATGCGTTGTTTTAAATTAACTGGGCTATTGCAAATTTCCTTATGAACCAAAGTTCATTGAAAGCTTCAATGAACATCGGTAAGTATTAATAGCCAAGCGGCACATAAATAAGGTTAGCCAGGAGACGGCACTAGCTAGATGCAGAATTTCCATATATAGGTATATTCCTTCAAGAAACATAACGGTTAATAGATGCAGTCAAAATAATTGGTAAAATTAATACAAAATCGCATTTTTCCATGGGATAGTTTAAAATAATGTTTGATTGCTCCCACGTGCGAACAGATATTAGTTATTTTGGCTGACAGCCACTTTTTATTTAATTTACCAAAAAATATTTCCCACGCAAAGTTTGCGTATAGCAGAGCCGGTTTAAAATTAGGATTTATATTCCTGTGAAAGGATAATCATGATCGCTTCTACTACAACTATGACCACACTACGTATTTACATGATTATCACTTTTCAGTGGATGATGACGCGTATAAATTCCAGTAAGTATTCTGTTGTTATCAGTTTATGTGGATCAAGGGCAGAATCATTAATGGTCAGCTCCAAAATATTGATAAAATGTTTAAATTGGGCAGTGCTCGGAAAACATTACTGACGTCGGCCACGGTTATCAAGTAGTATTAAAAACCTAGTTAAGGTTACGTTTGACACCAACGCTAACCGTTTAATATTTATAATAGATAGGTATTTATAATGGATAGGCCTACCCATAGAAACTACGCAAGGTTTGTGATTTGGCCGCCACTGGTCTTTATTTGGTATTCACGTTGACATCACAGGAAGTTGCTCATTAAAACTCTACAAGACACATTAATTGCAGATTCAACAGCTAATTAATATATAAATTAACGAGGGAATGTAATAAGTCTATTATAATATGAGTAATGGCTTGTTTTTATTATGTATTCTACTCTTTTCAGCGCACTGATTTTGTTTTATTATTTAAAAAAAATGGAAGAAGTGTACCTCCCAATATTTTATCTAACCTATACCTTTTTTTAAATTTTTTTCTGTTACACAATTTGTAGATTTATACAATTGTTTGTAAGTATAATACTATATTTTTGATGTCCATAAGGTATACATAAGTATAATTATTATATTGTCTGATTTAATTTACAGGGTGTCAAATCAGTTAGGAGGTAGTATAATATAGTATTAATTTTGTTGCCTTTGGTCGTTGATTGATGTAGAATTCCTTCAATCAACGCTTTGGTGAACCATTAATCGGGGCATTTATAAAACTACCTTCTATAAAGAAGGTAATACAATCGATTTGAAATAAATCAAGTACACAATTTGCATACATACTAAGAAGCACTTGAAAAAGTAGTATGTGATGTAATAAATTACCTTGCTTTAAACGAAAAATAATTCCTTAAATATCTGTTTGCTTAATTAAAATGATTTATCGGTTTATATTATTTGCATATATATTTTCGGAGCGGAAGATTTTATTTCGTTGCATCAGCTTGGTTTTTTTTCTAGGTAGGTGGGGTGGGTATACTTACACCTATTTGTATGGGAAAATAGATACATATTTGTAACGGCACGTAAATATCCTATACGTACCTACTAACGATTTCTCTTGTTATTTTTACGCTGACTAAAACTTTCTGCGTGAAAATTATGTGACAATTAGTTAACTAATTCACAAAATTCAGGGACGTTGCCAAAATTCCTGTATATCTATTGAATGTTTATGCCAAAACGGTAAAATCACCATTGACACACTTTCAACGCACTGGCGTAGATATAGTTACGCGCTCATCCATTTGAATTTTTTCGTACATCCATTTGACAGCACTAATTTACTGTTTATATAGACTGAGAGGATTGATTTTGAATAGATTGTTTTTAATGCCAATAACACTCTAAAAATAGTTGGTTGTTATTGCAGTATGAGTATTATCAAAGTTAACTAAACACATAATATTTAGTACTGTGAGTACGTACCTTGAAAGTAGGTACAGTAAATGATGTGTCAAAAGTGTTGTTAATCACTAGAAGCAAAGATGTCTGTCATTCGAAAAAGAAAGAATAGAAATATTAATTATGAGAAGCTACGGTGATTTAACCCGAACACATAAAGAAGTTTGTGATATCGTCGGCCTAATCTGCAAAACCCGGTAGTCACAAAAGTGACATTTTATAGGAGGGACAAAAAAACGTTTTAAAAATTAACAAATCAACTGACCTTTATTAAGATTTTAAATGGACTTACTTGATTTTTCAACATATTTTGTCAAAATATTTGGACTTGCCCTGTTTTGTTTTCTTCAATACAATTGGGAAAATATTAATATTATTTAAATTCAATTTTCAAAAGTAAAAACAAATATAATTTGTAACCTCGAAATATGAGACTTAAAAACCCGAGCAAAAAACCTTCATTATATCGATCCCTTCACAACTGCTACTGCATTTTTAACAGCGTTGTCGAGAATGTCCAGTATAACCGATTTCCAGGAATTTAAGGAAAAACAAATGATTTTGTATACATCGCCCATCACAGTTTTTTTAGAAGGTTCTTTTTAGTTTTTTAGAAGGTTCTTTTATTTTCTTTGTGACTTTTTGTAACTTTTTCCACTTTAAATAAAAGCAGTCATAATTATAAGCCATTTTATTATTATTTGCCACACAAGGATTTATGTATTAAAGTTGATTTTAGGGAATTGTGTCGCAGTTTTTGCAAAATATCCGGTATCCGGCCGGATATTCACCTACTATCCGGCATCTGGCCGGACATAAAATTTAGGCCGGATACCGGATAGTCTCCGGATATCCGTTTCATCTCCAGTTAAAATTGATTAGTTATTAGTATTCTATCAAAACAATACAACTTGTTGAATGAATGCGCCTTTATAATGACGATTTTAGCTTGCTGTAAGAAAAGTTATACTGCCCCGATTTCCCATTGCTGCAATTCTGGGTATCCTTTGAAATTTTTTTATGTCTCGTATTTCGATGTTACAAACAAGTGATACTTTATTAACGAAAAATTCACACTTAAAACAGTTTTCTTGGAAAAATAACGTTTTACATACTATAAAGTAAAAAATCTTATTTAGAAGGTAAAAATTGTCATACAAAGTATGGTAGTCGCTTTTTATACTTTTCCTCAAATCTTGTAACTGCAAGTATTTTTCGCGTTTGATTGGTATTGGTCGGTTGTACAATGATCAATTTCCTCAATTTGACGCATTCAATTCTCTTTTCTGTCTTTACTTACTCGGCTGTATTCTAGTTCCTGAAAATTTTCTGTCTTAATTTATAAAAAATCCGCGTGCAGCACAGTACACGTGATAGAAGTCACTTCTTTAGCGATTCGTTGAGAGAGAGGAAACAGAGAGAGAGGTATTGTACATATTGGTTTTATGGTATAGTGGAGTGCAGTTTTAGATTTCCGAGTGTCACAATTCAGGCTAAGGCGGTAAAGAGCAAATGATGCCAACTCAGTTTTTATAAGTCGCAGGTGGCCACCGAGACTTGTAAACAAACAACTATAAATAGCATCCTAACGCCAATCGAAGAGAAGAGCTCTTACGTCAGTACATTTTCAACCAATCACAGTACAAAACGGAAGGCGTGTCTCCGCCTATCTTTCGCGGCTAGCCTCAAAGAGAAGCCGCAAAGGCTTTTGGTATTATCCGACTGTATGCCTCATATACTGAAAACAAATTTTGACACTCGGAAATCTAAAAGTGCCCAGAAGTATAACTGAAGTGTTACATCCATTTGGATCAGATTCGAAAGCCCAAACCAGATATATCCAGCAGGATATGCATAAGTAATATTGTATTCTGGTTAATTCCGATTCTGTCACGATCGTTTATAAATTATATCAAAATTGCTTTCCGCTTTAGAACACTTGTGGGGGATCGTTGCCCAAGTCAAAGCTGCATTTGCTATCTCTGTTTCTCATTATATTAAAATTGCTTTCCGCTTTAGAACATTAGTGGGGGATCGTTGTCCAAGTCAAAGCTGCATTCGATATCTCTGTTTCTCTCTCTCTCCCTCATATCTGTCATCTCACTTGCGAGACGAAAATGTTATAAAATGTGTCGTGACGCGACCTTGAAAATCACCCTCATGCGACTTAAGAAGTATTCACTTTAGAAAGTGAACTGTCCGGTAAATATTTCAATGCACGTATATTAGTTACAACTGGATCTCCAATTTTTTTCTAGGACGTATTGATTTAAAAAAACTCAAGTTCTGGAAGTTTTTGAAAAAATCAAAATTTCAATAGTAAACTTTATACGGTCTTGGTTTCTCACGAGCTTTCAGACAAACATTTACATAGTCAGCAGGTACATTAATGTCAGTGTGATGTAACTTCCTTTCAATTGTGGAATGTATCTATGCGACCTCCATCTGAGTATGACCATTTCTAGAAATTTTTGCTCAATGGTGATACCTAGGATCATAGATAAGTTGATGAGCGCATTCGTTAAAATGGCATTTCTATTTTGTGAGGCACAGCCATCACTGTATAGTATTATAGTTATATTATAGTATTATATATCTATTATAGTAGTTGTTCTGGTGCTATATTTTGTCAAAAACAATATTATCTTTAATAAATTTACAGGTACCTAATAGACGCATAGTCATTAGCCGATACACCTCCGGCATTCCAGAAGCGTGGCATAGGTAGCAGTATCCATCTTTGGTGTGTAAATTAAAAAACGTTAGGTTATGTACCTTTTGTTTACAACATTACCTTTTGTTTAAAATAAAGGGCTGAAGTGTTTGACTTAGGTGATAAGAGGACTGACTGCAAGTCTGCAGAACACCAAACCAAATTTGTTGATTGTTTGTCTTTCTTCTTTTTTTCCTTGGCTCCCGTCTTCGTTTCCTAATGTACATTGTAAGTTTCGTCTGACAGAATTCCTGTTCTATGAGCAACGCATTGGCCACACTCGTATTTCTTGGGCCGAAAGATAAAGAAGTTCATTTGTTCAAAAACATTGAAACTGATAGTTTTTCTCCTAACACCAAAACCTTTTCTTTGTAAAATTTTTTCTTCAAACACCTTTTCTTTGTAAAATTTATAAAGCGATGCCTTGGTTTTCCAGATTGGCTCTTGGTAAAGTTTAGTCGAGGAAGACCTGCAATAATGTGACTCAACTTTAGCCATTGAGATGAAAAATTGTTTTAAGTTTTCTTTCATATTTTGTCTCGAACATGAGTTTTTTTGTTCGATATCTTCTTGTTTATTTGCTTCTGCTAGCTTACTATTACCACTCTTATGTTTTAGCCAATCTATTTCCTTTTATACAAAGCGTATTCAAAAACATCTGCTTGCAAACGTTTAGCAGATCCGCAAACGTTTATCTCTACAAGTACATGTTTATTCCTATATACATTATGGGTACGAATCAACAATCAATGCTCTACCCGTGATTTATTATCTTTTCTGTACTCGTAAATGTTAGGTAAGCACGTGATTATTTTGTGTAAAATCAGGTTTAGGATTAGTTAAATAACTTCACCATTTTGAAAAATAAAAATAATACAACTTTAAAAAAACTCTTGGAAACTTTTTTGAAATGGAACAAATTTTTTCTTTAAATTTGGAAACACATACATAACGGCACAATATCGTAATTGCTCGGGCACTTGGTACCCAACATTTATCAGACATAGCGAAAAAACTATTTACTCTTTAAAATTTAGCAGTATTTGGTTGGCTTGCTTTCAGAAAGTAATAAATTATGACCCTCTGACAGTTTATCGAAGACCGCATATGTTTTGCTTTATTCTCTACTCCTTGCTGAGTTATTTATAGATATTATTTGTGTGCTTTTTGTATAATATAGCCAATATCCTTATGGAATTTTATTGTAAATCGCCAACATCAAAATTCGTTAATTGCTTTTTCAAGTAACATAGCAGACATTATTCCAAAAATATTTTTCATACCTACTGTTGTTTCAAAACGTGTAGATATTGTATTGTATTTTGCATGAAATTAATAAGTTCCCCTTATTTTATACCTATTTTAAATTGGAAGTCAAAAATGTTAAAAGCCGATATTTTTAAAACAAGCATAAGGTTAGCGTATTTTCAGCTAGACCTTCAACCTTCAATTACTAAAAACTAGGTAAAGAGTGAGTCTCTTAAATGTGAATTTAACTACCTACGATTTTTGGTGCCAAAAAGCGACTGAAAGAAGTAGTTCATGTCCTAGTTAACGTGTGTACCCGTTACAGTTTGTGTATAATTTGTATCTTTGTGATATACCTAGAACTGCGATTGTTGCTGCCTTAGAAGATTAACAGTAGCAGTATCGCAATATGTATGGTATATGTATATAGTATACGAAAATGCTACTTGTATAGGTAAGTATAGGTACTAACCTATAACCTTGCAGCTTTTCCCTGCAATTTTGTACGGTTTACAAATTCCTCCATTAACTTTTTGGGGTTTTTTCTTGACAAAGTTTTAATTTGATGTGCCTTAGAAATCGCAGATATTCTCACAAGTCTCTCTTTATGCCAGGTTTGTGATCCTGAATGTATTTTGTATGAAAAAAACAATTAAGGTCTGGTAATATCAAATTAATATATTTATCGTAAAATACTCTTTCTTGGTATATAAATTAAATACAAAGTCCGAGTAAACATTGCCATTATGTAGAATGTAGAACATTTAACAAGACATTATTTACAATTTTATTTTTAGTTTATATAAAAACGCACTGCACTTTTGTAAATGTTGACGGTTTTACCCACTCGCAAGGTTTTGTCTGTTTTTTATTATCGACGACAACGATGAAAATTATTAAAATAATTAAATATTTCTTAGAATCCAATAATACATATTCGAAATAATATTTTATTACTTTGTATAGAATGGCTATGAACACAATAAAACTATTTTTTGTTGGATTTCTTACTATCAAAATAATAATAAAATTGTACCCTTATATAGTAAACAATAAGTTTTTATATATTGAGATTTTGATTAAATTAAATTTTTACAAAAAGTTCGTAAAACTCCCAAAATATTATTGATTAATTTATTAGATTTTTGTTCTATTTCTTTATTGACATGAAAATTTTACTGAAAAATTTATTGAAAATATATTTTTAGTCATATCTCTTAATCTTTAGTATTTATTCATATATATCATAATTTAGAAATAATTCTATATACGTGAGCTCGTAAAGTGATACGTGATACGATGAGCTCGTAAAGTTTGGAATAAATTCAATTAATCGTTATTGAAGGATTTTCACAGGAAATCCTCGGACACGTCAACTTTATTTTATAAAATGTCCCTTTTTTCAGCCATCGATTTTTTTTTGTTTTGTTCGTTTTTGAGCTATGACGTCATCGACAATTTTTTTAAATGACAACCCATATTTTTTTACACGGATTTCGATAGAGCACATTTTTCTGAGTGCGAATATGTCAAAAACATAGTACCTTTAACATTAAAGTGTTCGAGATATTCGGTTGCAAAGTTTTAAGAATGAATTATACAAGCGATGACCAAATGCTAATCATTTATCAAGAAAGCGCAGGAAAAACAACAGTTTTGACAGTTGTCACAATTTTGAAGTTTTTCCTCGCAAGTTTGTGTTTTAATCAGTTGAATAATATCATTAAGTAAGTTGATTAATCATTATTCCATCATAATTCATTTTATTTAAAAATGGTCCGTCGTTTGAGTGAAAGGGAATGAATCGAAATTTTGATGATGATCGGTTACGGGGACAGAGCTCGCACACAAGTAGAAGTTTGCCGTTTATTTAACAACAAATATCCAAACAGAGAACCAATTACACAGTCCACCGTTAGCAAAATAGAACAAAAGTTTTTAGAAGTGGGTCATACGAGAGATCGCCCTAGAACGGGTCGTCCACCAGTGCAACAAGATGTTAAATTGAATGTTCTACTAGAGCTTCAAGAAAATCCCCATTTACCCACCCGCCAAGTGGCGGCAAACAACGGAATAGTTCAAAGCTCCGTCTTGAAATATTTGAAATTGAACAAATGGCATCCGTATAAAGTGGTTTTGGTCCAAGAGTTAAACGAAGATGATCCTGACCGTAGGTTACAGTTTTGCCAAACCATGTTGCAACGCCTGATTGATGACGACGGATTTTTACGCAATATTGTTTTTTCTGATGAGGCTACCTTTTATCTCGACGGCACAGTTAACCGGCAAAACTGTAGATATTGGTCTCCTGAAAATCCACACTGGAAAATGGAAACTCGTAGTCAGTTTCCACAAAAAGTTAACGTTTGGGCTGGTATTGTAGGTAATCGTATTTTGGGCCCATTTTTCTTTGAAGGCGTATTAACAGGTGAAATATATTTAGAATTTTTAAGAGACGACTTAGTCCCTGCACTTGCGGTACTTTACCCAAATGACGTAGATCCAGATCTGCCCCATCACACGATATGGTACCAATAAGACGGTGCACCACCCCATTTTGCAGTGATCGTTCGCGATTATTTAAACCATGTATTTCCTAACCATTGGATTGGTCGCAGGGGAACTATCGAATGGCCCCCTAGATCTCCAGATCTCACTCCCCTAGACTACTTTTTATGGGGCTATTTAAAGAGCAAAGTCTATTTCAATAGACCAAATACCATCGAAGAATTAAAGGACAGAATTCGCAATGAAATTCGAACCATTCAACCCGATACTGTTGGTAAGGTTCTGCAGGAGTTTCAGTGGCGGATGGGATATTGCCAGGAAGTGAATGGAGGTCACTTTGAAAATTTACTCTGATTTTATTTTTTACTTTAATTATTTATCATTTATTTGTTAAAATATTTTTTTATTTGTTTAAATTGTTGTTAAAAAATTAAACAGATTACTCCCAAATCTTTCAAAATGTTCGATAAGCTACCAAAATAAATAATATTACTCCTTAATCTTTTAAAATGTAATAAGCTATAAGCTATTAGAATCAATAAGCTATTAAAAATCTTGACCCGCCCGATAGCTTATGCATGGTGCCATGGTACATTTTATAAACTTTGCAACCGAATATCTCGAAAACTTTAATGTTAAAGGTACTATGTTTTTGACATATTCGCACTCAGAAAAATGTGCTCTATCGAAATCCGTGAAAAAAAATATGGGTTGTCATTTAAAAAAATTGTCGATGACGTCATAGCTCAAAAACGAACAAAACAAAAAAAAATCGATGGCTGAAAAAAGTGACATTTTATAAAATAAGGTTGACGTGTCCGAGGATTTCCTGTGAAAATCCTTCAATAACGATTAATTGAATTTATTCCAAACTTTACGAGCTCACCGTATGTAATGCAATTTTCTGATAAATCCAAAAAACATGATACTTTCTGAGTAAATGAAACATGCGCAGTGAAAGATCGCAGTAGACCGAAGCACTATTTCACTCGCACCCGCTTGCATGTATATACCTCGCACTCGCACCTACGGTCGACTTTTAATGTGTCTGACAAGGTTTAAGAACCATTGAAACTGTTTGATTACTGAGCGTCTTTTGATATTTCCTCGGGTAACATGATATATAAAATTCAACCTTTATACTATAACGTAAGTATACTATTATAATTCATTATAATTTAAGGGTGTCTGACAGGGGGTTGCAACTGTACTAAGTGTCTGACAATGGACGACGTGATTTCTAATATTATTCCAAATAAAATATATAAAAACTGAGCTTTATACTTTACCGAATTTGAGGTGCAATTTTATACACCTTTGCTACCTGTTACCTTTCAAAGCCACCGTGATCCAAACTTCATAGTCGGGGATCGTTTTTACCTGTATTAGGGACTACACAGAGAAACTTTCAGGTTTTATAACATAACATAGGTCTGATTGTCGCAGGCTCTTGCTCTACGAGTATAACTCTTACTATGGCCAAAAAAATAAATGCTGTTCTGTAATTAATTAAACACCCAAAGTGGTCCAATCCCGGCAACCTTCCCTTATTACAGAAAATGGGTTCCAAGTAATATTATAACTTTTAGAGTTAACAATATTTCTAAATTATGATTTTTATAGGGGGAAAAAACGGTTGTTAAACGGTGGAAATGTTAATCGATCTGTTTTAATGGAATCCTACGATATTAGGTTCAAGCGTTGATTGACGGATTTACAGTCTTTCAATCAACGAGATGGGATAGTTCTATCACCTACCACCCTTCATAGTTCCTAAGGACCCCGTCGGTGGCGTACATATCCAGCCACGATACATAAACCGTTCGTGGGTTGTGAGGTAAGCGGGGTGCTGCTTTAGCGAGACACGGCAGTTTATAGGGGACTTGCTTATATTTGTAAGTCTTTCAATCAACGGTTAAAGAGAACACCTTTTTAAGAAACATAAAATATCACGAAGAACGCGTTATTCGCGAGGTATTCGTGTTTATTGATTATATAAATCGTGTTTAGGAATAACGCCGATCAACTTATTTGTACCTGTTCATTGTTATTGAATAAAACCATTGTAGGTATAAATGTATTCTAAATAACTAATTAAATATAATAGTATATTGCCTAGTAGCCGAATAGCCCTTTGCAGGAAATACAAGTTACTCCATATATGTTCCATACTCCATATTATGTTCCGTACTCCATATGATATAGATAAGCCGGATTTAAAACAGATTATCCGCATTTTAGTAGTTTATTTTTTGTTTATTATAAATCTTCTAATAAATCTCTAGGAATAAAGCCGGTGAAATTATTATATTTGTATATTATTTCTATAACTATAGAAATGAACCATTTCTATGAAAAAAACAAATCCCAATTGTAAACACAGTAGATTTATTTAATTTAAATACGAATTAACATACACGACACTGGCGGGCTGCCGAGAAACACACGTGATGCGCGAAGCCGTGACGTATGTTATCGTATCTAGATAGTTATAGATAGATATATTTATAGTTATCCATAGGTAGTGATATTTGCCTGTGCGTATAATGCCGTATGTTACCTTCTCTAAGCAATTCCACTATATATACCTAGCTACAACAGTTGACATTGCTCGTCTAAAAATACCTGAACAGGGTTTCTCAGTAGACGTAGACTGTGAGTGCGAGTAAGGTACCTATTCATTATTTACCTATTTCATTAGCTCATGCTGACACGTAATTTAACGAGGTAATGCAAAAATGCAAAGATCGGTTTCTCAGAAATTTAGCGAAAGAAAATAAACAGAAAATATGTATATAATAAACAGTTTTGTTAGAAAATGACGTGACTAATAAAAATACATCCGCTATAGACGTAATAAGTATGTTAGACGTAAAAGTATGTATATTATGAGATTTTAATAAAAAACAATCTTTTTTTAAGCATCATAATACAGAAAATGAAAATGTATCCTACATTTCGCAGTACATGCCAGTCACAACAATCATACGAGTAACATTTAAGGTAGGGATTTTGCATGTATTTTCAGACGAGGACACAAATCACTAGGAAAAATTAACATAATTGGACATTATTATATATCAGCATATTCGCAATGGTTCCCGCTAGTGAGTGAGATAATTTTCAATGCTCATGAGTATAGTCCAGGAGGTAGGGTCACTTTTTATTCACGATAGAATTTATGATAGACCATCCACCCGCATATCGGCGTCTGACGATTATTTGCATAAAATATACATAGGAAATATGCAAAATGAACAATTTTCAGCGTGTATCAAATGATTTTGTAGAAAAAATTTTTCTATCAACTTTCTCCGCCTCTCTCAAGTCCCTCCCCCCCTACTTGATGGTCTGACGGTCAGTTACCTTGTTCAAACGACTTGTTCAAAAGTGACACTACCTCCCCGCACTACTCTCATGAGAACACAAGCATAATTGAAAAAAAATGCCTCAATTTTAGCTACCTATACTTTTAGTGTGTCAATATGTCGCATTTACGACTTACGCCGGAACTAGATCAGGAAAAATAAATAAAACTATTTCACTCGCTAGCCCGCACATCTAGATTAATATTAATATACTTTCAGATTATAAGATTAATTAATAATTCAACAATGTGTGTTCTCCAGTAATATGATAACATATATCACGACCTTTATTTTGGCTAAAATATTACACTCGGCTAAAAAACACAACCCGTTCGAGTGTTGACTCACAGAGGACCAGGACTTGCCGGGGCACACCGATTCGCAATTTCACTTTTCTACAAAATCCCCCTCTTACACATAAAACCATAGATTAAGTGAATAGATAGTCAGTGCCTATGTCATATTTTCTCGCTCCAAAATGGGACTAGAAACACAAAGCGTTGGGACGTAAGCCAGAAAGAGAGGTCTAAAAGTGAGATGCAGTACATAAGGTCGCGTACCTGACCCACCCCAACCCGAAATTGACCGCATCTTCTGAACTACATTTTGCGGCATTAATGCCAGTTTTTTTGAAGTGAAATAGAAAATAAAGGATGCGCAAATAAAATGTATTATATTATAATATTTGTGTTTATCTCAACTATTCAACTTAAAGTTGGACGTAAACAACCCCAAACCGTCACACTATTATTGGCTCTCTGACTAATATTGTCTCTCCATTGGTAAGACGACATGCACCTACTTGTCTTTATGGCTCATAAATGATAAAGTATTAGGATAGTGATATTAGTCCTATAATCTTTTTGGTATGGTTATTATATTGTTTGTTTAAATGTGGTGTTAATGTGTTATTGGAAGTTACCTGAAATGCTTTATTCATATTTTACTTTAAAGCTTTAATAAAGTTTCATATAATTCTACACAAATATAAAAGAATAAAAGTAGGCATTCGTCTTAGTGCTTAATAATCAAGATTTTGTTGGGCCTGTACTAAGTAGCTATAAAGTTTCAAATATAAACTTGTACCTACCTGTCAATGACGTATCTACGTCATTGCTGGTATCATTGATGGTAAACCATCCAATTTTAATGGGTTTAAATATTAAAATTTGTTATCCGAACAAAAAATGAACGAAGAACATTTCAACTAACTAGCTAACTAATACCAAATAATTTTATTAAAAAACGCTTGCCGATGCCTAGCAGCAGCTTTTATTAACATTTGATTCTAAATTATTTCAAAAATATGGTAAACGACCGTAAAGTAAAATATTGAATGGAAACACCCGTTACTTGAAATAAATTAACAGAAAAATATTATTGAATGAATCCAATATTATTAAAGCAAAATATATCTCACAATGAAGTGTTTTTTTCGTATCTGCATATTTTTTATTTTGATATACATAACTAAAGAAAGTGTTATATAATATTTTAAGGAAATATTGAGATTATCCGTTTATTCAAATAATACGCATTTATTTAGCATTTAAACTTGCCATGTAAATTTGGCAACATTCATAGTTAGATAAACCGGCTGGGGTTGGACTTTCGTCATTCAAGTGGAAAATTAAAAGGCGGAGTATAATTTATGAATTAAAGAATGACAAAACTGTATTACAGCTCCATCTAGAATTCTCATTCGAACCCTCACTTTCAATACACTTTGTGTAGATGTCGTTTATCATTCAGAACGAGAATTAAGTGCATTACGATTGATTATCTATTCACTTAATCTATGATAACACCTAATAATCCCTTACTCACTTTCTCCCGTCTCTTAATTTTTGGCTTCTTCAAGGACCTGGGTCGTAATTTTCTGCACATGAATCGAATGGTGGAAAACATTTTCTCAACTTGAACATTCACTAATAATAAACAAATCACGACCTCGGTAATTGGATAAACAAACGAATCTTGTCGGTTATTGCGGTGCTTGGTGCTCGTTTACCGAGATGTGCTGTTAAACTAAATAAAAACAGGTAACCGTATCCGATTCACGATGTAAAAGCAGTTAACACGTATCGTTCATTAGTATAGACAAATGGGAGGGACGAATGCGACTATATTTCATTGCGTTGCGAACTCCTTGCAATATTCGAAATTATTGCAAAAACCGATTAAAAAACAACAATGTCTTGTGATGCAGATGGGATTGGTATTTTTGCGTTAAATGTATATGCGAAGGTGAGGACATTTAAGAGTATCTTACATCATATATGTTGTGTAAGTAATCAGGTAGGTAGGTACATATTTTGTTTTAATTTGAATTTCGAAAAAAATTGCAGAAACATTGATTGGCATTTTGCGTTTTGTTGACAGACATGGTAGTATATGGGTTAGACAAAAGGGTATTATGAAAATATAAAGTAATCAATACTACAAGTAACTAGATATAAGCACCTATCATTAGAATATTCTGAACAAAGGTGTTTGTTGCGCATCTAGATCTGGAAATAGGTGGGTAGGTAATGTAGGTATTTACGCGTCGTGTGTAATTGCTGAGTACCCAACTGACTAGATTTCAAAAGATTTGCACCCTCAAAAACCTTGTAAACATCCGTGGTTATAATCATAAATATTATCACGCGGCTTGCAACAATTTATAGGAGGTAGGAAGCCTACAAAATATAATATTTATCTATTATCAACATGTAATGTCAAACATTACGTCAATAAATGACACTTTACCACACTAGTGTGGTTAAAGTAAACCTAAGCTTTACCTCGCTCGCTTTCAAAAAAACCAGTAACTGGGCATATTTGCTAATATCCACCTTATTCTTCAATGAAATAGTACAGTTTAACTGTGTAGCCGTGCGCGAAAGTCAATTTTACGCACTAGTGCTTACCAGAATTAATTCTTAAATAACTGCATCTGCATGCCCGAGAGGACACTTTCTTCATCTGAGCTTATTTTCACAAAGACAATGGCATGTCAGCGCGCAGGTAATGTGACGTCAGGTGAGGTGCGACATTTCCAGTTGCCCGCGAAATAATTTGAAAAACACGTTTTTTAAAACATACATTGCGCTATTAAATCGGCTCGGGATATAACCATGAAATTTTGGCTACTTATAGAAGAAAGACATTACAGTGCTTCCTATGGCAAAAATTAAGTTTTTAAAATTTGAGTCGTTAAAAAAATAGCCTTAAAATCGCTACTAGCAAATCTGTGCACGTAAAACCATGCGGACAAAACTATGAAAAGTTTTAAAAAAAAATCAGTACGCTAGGACTTGCTAGAAATCGAATTATCAATGCACTGCGTTTTTGTAGCGAAAGAAGTGCGAGCAAAGAACAAAATGCATTTGAAACACTATATCTGAATTTTAAATTACCACATCAGACGTATCACATTATCTACATATAATTCTTTAAATTTATTTTGTCCACTCTTTCACCCATTGTTTTGACAACTCTTCAATCTTGGGGAAGCGAAAGTATTTGAGATTACTTACTTCCTTTAGTGTTTCGACTATAATTACAACAGCTCGCGACAGCACAGGTTGGCATTGTTTAAAAAATTATAGCACATATAATCATATAATAATAATACACGTATCCACCTCTGTGTATACCTACACAAAACGGAAAATCTTGTCAATTTAAAAACAACAGTAGGCGGGTATTTACTTTCAACTGTGATAATAGATCAAACGTTGTATGATAATCGTATAGTAATTTCATATTATGATACTTAAACCCAGGAAGTATCGGTCTTCGACATCATTTGACAACTCCTCCCACCGCGTATGGTAATATTTCATATTACGATCCCCTATATCGTAAATAACTATTATTACCTACCTCGGAAAATAACAAAACAATAAGGTCAGACGTACGTGCAGGTTGATTGACCTAAGGCGCATGAGGAACTTGGAACTTCCGAACATTTCCTGGGATAGGAAGACTTATATTTAATTTTATAATAATGAGTCTAATGACCAGGAACCATTGTAGAATCAATTCGACATTGTAGAATCTATTTCGACGTATTCCTGCATTTAATTATGGTCTTCCACGGAAACATATAAAACAAAAACAATCAAAGCAGGTATTTATTATGCTGTACTAGAGCTGGGCAAACTACATGAAAAAATTAGTGGAGTATAACTACTAACTACTTAATCAATCAAAAAAGTAGTTTAACTACGTTTTCAAAAAATACACAAGTAGTTAGTAGTTAAATATTTCACTACTTTTCTGATTACAAACCATACGTTTATGGATACGCTGTAGATAAAAAAACAGTGCAAAAATGAAAGAGGACTTGAATCTATGTCAAAAAAATATCTATTTTTAAAGGTAACGTGACTGTCTACATATAAACTTAAATTATTAAAAATTTTGGTGAGATTTATTATGGATTAAGATTAGCTTAATTATGGGACCTTCCGCATTTTTCCTAGTTGATAAATTAGGCAGGTAATGCAGATTACATGGATTAATAATTATTAATTACGCTACGCTCGCTATTTTTTTTTACTTACCTGAATATCAATTACATTATCATCAGCCTCAGGTTGAGACATATTTATACTCTTAATATTATGCTCTATAAATTTAATCTTAATACAAGTATTATAACCAAAGTTTACAGAATACATAGCGGTTATCGCACTGGCATTGCATGCCGCTTCTACTTTCTCGCAATAGCAATTTAATTTCTTTCTTTTTTACATTTTAAATACATTCAAAACTAAATAATTTTTTGGCTTAAAGTTTTGCACATATATGGATATGACATAATAAGACATCTTTTGAAGACACTTCACCTTGGTTGCGCATGATGATACGCCACTGAGTAAAGCCAGTAAATCGCCGGCTTGTGCATGCAGGTGTCTTCTAAGTGAGCGAGAAGGGAAATGGGATTTATGAGTTGAAGAGGGATAGCGACCGATATGGTAAGCCGCGGACTGGAGACCCTATAGTTCTATTCACAATAAATTGTGGCGCTATTCAATTTTACACTAAATATCCTTTTGTATTGCATAGTGATGTGATTTACCGGTTCTGTAGTAATTGGTACGGGTGTTCTTTGTAAAATGCCGCACATTTTTTTTCTCTAGTTTGTATATCAAACGAAAACACTATAATTGTGTCGAAGAAATAAATCTCAACGGTAGGTATTATAAGTTCTACTAGTTTAACATTTTGCACTAAGATCAAATAGGTACATACGCATGCGCATAAATTCCTCTATTATTATGATATTAGTCAGTCTTGAGAAATCAAGACTGACTACTGATCTACTTTGGTAGATCACTACGAAAGAAGCCGTCGCCCCATCCGATCTACTAAAATTTATATTTTGTGACTATAAGGGTATGTGTAGTAAGATGTTCATATAGAAAAATGGGACTACTATGTTCTGTAAAGTGTAGGCAGTATCAAGGAATTGCCTGAGGTAATTCAACTGTGCTAAAAGAAGAGGATGAAGAAATGTTTTTATAAGTAGTACAATAATCTCCTGTTACTGATTTTTTTTCCATATTTTAAACTAAAGTAAAAACATGTGCATATATATATTGCACTTTTCATTCTATCTAAAAACATGCTTTAATTTTTTCCATAGGATATATGGTTTTGTCAACGATTGAGATAAGCAAAAAAAATCAAAGGACGGTTTTGCTATGTACTTACATTTTTATTATTTTTGAAAAAAAAGAGCAATCAAAAACGAATCGGTTGGCGCATAATTAATTATCTTCAAACAAATATTTCGTGACTTTCTTCTATAGGTACAATTACCTGGCAAAAAAAATAAAAATGGCGGGTATGTTGTATAATCTATATTTTCAAAAAATTTTTGTATTCACTCAGTGTTCTTTAACAAAAGTTATGTTGGCTTTCGTTTATAAAATTTCAGTTTTGTTTTCAAAAACAGTTTCATGTTTTTCAACGATATCATGATTCATGGATATGAGATCCCTCTGACGTGTTTTAAATGTGACGCCATGACCTAATGAAATGACAATTATTTTAGAAGTATATATTATTTTCGGCAAAAATGGTCGCTGCAAAAAATGTCCGACTGCAAGATTTGCATGACCTATACAGCACGAAGATATTGGCTTTCTATGACAAAAAGTAACAAAGATGTCATTCGAAAATAGGTACCTTTAATCAGTTGGGGAATTGATAGTGGGGGTCGTCGCCAGCAAAATGTTCTTTTCAAATATATCCCTAAAAAGCAAAATAGTTGGATGGACAACTATTGATCACAACCTACCTGATCAATGATGACCTTTGTAGATCTATTTTGTAATTATTTATTATATAAATCGGTATACCATTTTACAGCTCGTGAGAAAATCATGGTTAATAATTACACAATTAAAGTTAACAGGTTTACTGTTTACGTTCCCAGAAACAACTTATATGATTTCGCATCCTGGTTGATTTTTTCTTATTACACATACCTATTCTAATAGCAGCATACCATACCGTATTACAACTATTAACTATATACATACTTTTCGTTTATAATATTTTCTAGAAACTCCTAAAAATTCATATGGATAGGGACAAAATTATCATCCGTATATGTACTATATGAGGATAATCATTGTCCTTCGTATATACAGGGTGAGTCAGTTTTTTGTAGACAAACTTTAACAGGAGATAGAACACATGTTCTTAAAAAGAAAAGTTCTTATACACATATGATCGATCTAGCGATTTTCTGAACAGAATGATATATTCACTTAATATTTTACACATATCTTAATCTGTATAGGATCAACATGTTGTATGTTCCTGTCGAAAGTAGTATAGTGGATGGTGGATGTTACTATTTTCGGGTACCCAGGTTATTCTGCTTAATAGAACTTTTTCATCGTACGCCACTGACATATATTTCTGATATATATTTCTAAAATAACGGTCCCTTAGTAACAATTTTGATCTCTTGTAATTTTGCTACGACTGAGACAGGTTTCGAGATTATTGGCCGTTGCTTCTCAGATATAGTGTAATGTCCTTATTTTTCTTAAATATTCATTATGACATAAACGAACGCTTAGATTTTTTATGTTTGGGGGATAATGCCTATTAGTTAAGGCGCATAAAACGAGAGATAAGAATGTTCAAAAACTTACACAGTGGCGGACTGGAAGGGGTGCTCAGTGCTCAATCCCTTTCTTAAACAGAACTCCTACGCCAATGACTATTTTAAAAATAAACTGTTATTTTCATTATCTACATATAGTGTAATAAAAATAATGTCCCTTCTTCTATTTCGAAATTCCTGTGTTTCCGAGATATTTTGATTTTTAGTGTTTGATGTGGTACTAAATTAAGTAATTTATTTATTATCAATTATCGGCTAAATCTTTAATTCTTTCAACGAAACCTACCTAAATATGGTTTGTTAAGGATTCTAAAAAGCAGAAATCTCTTATTCTCTATCTCTTTCCAATGTAGTATAGTGTAGCATATAATAATTTCTTTGTTGGCTTTAATACATTCTTTGATTAGTTTCATTTGTCTCAGATCCATGTGTCTACTAAATATTATTATTATTATAATTATTATTATTACGAAGATGTGAAAGTACAAATTTGATATAATTAACGAAAGGTACGATAAGAAGTGAAACACAACATTAGATGAGCATTCCTATTTTCATTTTAATTTACTTCTATATAAATACCTACTTACCATATTAGAGGTGATGGAGGCCTGAAGATATGTCATTTTAAAAATTGAAAAAAAAATCAGGGGACTAGACACAGTGAAAGGTAGGTAACTTTTGAGAGGTAAAGCAATTTTCATTTTAATTTTTTTTACGTCATTATAGTGGTGGCAGAGGGCCGACTTTATTTTAAATCTAAAAAAAATCATAGGGATTATGCACAGTAAAAGGCAACATTGTAGAGTATTGTATTTTTATTTCTTCTTTTTAAAAATTACCATTTTCGGACCACCCTATACCTATACGTGTACATTCTTGTTCGGTAATATTATATGATCCAAAATACAGAAAAATCAGACAGTCTGTACATATCGCTGTACAAATATTATAATACATACCTATACGCGTGGAAGAAAATTTCTTGTCGGAGATTTTTCATAGGAAATATGTACCTAGTATCAAGTCTACTGATTACTTTTTTGTCCGACTTTTGAATAACGGCGAATTATTTCTGGATATTTATTGGCACAGAAAACAATAAGGAAGGAACTGCGATAGAAAATAAGTTATAAATTTAGCATTATAATTTAAAATAATGAAAACCAACAGAAAATGAAAAATTGTCTTATTACTTCCCATTTAATTTAATGTTTAAATACCTAGTTATAATCGACTGACCGATTAATAATCGAAAAACCATAAAAAAATACTCTAAATCAATCGTTCAGGAAATTGATACAAGGGCAGGCGCATCGGATCGGACTATCGTGGTAGCCTTAAATTTTTTGACAAATATATATATATATATATATATATATATATATATATATATATATATATATATATATATATATATATATATATATATATATATATATAACCTTGTGCAGCACGAAAACAACACTTTCCATATGAACCGTTTTAGGTTCAGGTATTTATATGGCCGGCTACTTAAATTACCATTATTTTGTTCAAAATTCAATGTCAGCTTAAAACGAGCATCTTTGAATATAGTTTTCTTACTAGACAGCGCTAAGTTTATTCTTTAAATAATTTAAACGACAAGAAACTATAATAATTATGAATGATGACAATAATATAATATTATACTTCGCAGGCCTGTCCTCGTTATTACACTTGTAGTACTGTCCTTGATCCGGATGTTGTACAACAGTTTAGAGTAAGATGAAAATCTGTAAGACGCCTCTGGCATGGCGCCTATAACTCCTGGGATGCTGACATTGTTGATAATGCTGAATCACTCTGAATCGCGTCAACGGTGTTTTTTTATATCTACGTTTTCTAGTGGTGTTTTATTTTAAAATTTGAATACGGGTAAATCCAGTAGAAAAAGAAAGACAAAAGACAAATGGAAACAAAAATTGAAGAAATTAAAATGGGACTTCGAAAATTATCGTCAAGTAAGAGTAACATTAAACTTAACAATTTAGGTGTCCCACGGCATCCGTGGAGTCAGCAAAATGTTTCGGGTCGAGTTGGCAAGTTCTAATTGCTTCTGGACTCGTATGGTTAAGCCCATTTTTTTTATTTTTTATTTTTCATTTCTGGCGTTACAGTCCTGGGTGGGCCTCCTCTAAAATCTGTCTTCAGCCGTCTCTGTCTAACGCTTTTCGCCGCCATCCTCTCACTCCTATTACTGCTAGGTCTGCCTCCACGTTATCCAGGAAGCGTTTTTTGGGCCTTCCTCTTTTCCTGTACCCTATTGGTTTCTCTAATAGCGTTTTCCTTGTTGGGTCGTCCGCATCCATCCTCATCACGTGTGATCCTACCCATCTGAATCGTCCGATTTTAATTGTTTTAATTATTCCAGGCTCCTGGAACACTCGGTATATTTCGAAATTATAAGCCCAAATTACCTTATTAATTAATACGTCATATTTTTCTGAATCCACAAGATAGAGATTGTGTTGTTTTTCACAAAATCATTGGGGCCACATATTGTGAATAATAATTTAAGTTTTTTTATTTTCTGATCGCATAGGGGTTCATATTGTACATATAATATTGATGGCTTCATAGGAAGGCCCATCATCTGCCTGTGTTGGGTCAAAGGACACTCACAATGCACCGGCAATATAGAATCTGACAAACTGGCCAAGATGGCAGCCAGCCTGAGTATCCTTGGGCCTGGTCCTTCAAGTACACTATCAGTTGCAGCGAAACTCCAATTAATAAAGGAAAACACCCACAAAAAATTTAAGACGTTATGGGATGAAACAAGTAGCTGTCAGCTGGCCAGAAATCTCTTGAGATATCCCAGCGAAGAGACGACGAGGAACTAACTATCTGGCAATGTCCAGGGGTAAACTGCGATTTGTTACAGGAATCCTAACCGGACACTGCCGGGTAAGGAAACACCTCTATAACATGAGACAAAGTGACACACCCATCTGCAGAGGATCTGAACAAGAAGATGAAACGATCAAGCATGTACTTTGTGAATGTCCCGCCGTGTCATCGACCAGAGAATCCATATTGGGGGAACGTTGGCCTTCTATGGCCAATTTGAGGGAAATGCCCCTGGGCAACATCATCACCTTTTGTACAACATTAGGCTGGTCGATGGCCTAGGGAGACATTTCCCTCACGGAGGAAGCACAAGGGACCCAATGGGGCTAGTGTGCAGCGGATCTCTGATCCGCACTCCGGACAAATTCCAGAAAGGCCATTCAGACAGAAGTTGATAAAATAAGTTCCATAGAAGACTTTTTTCCAGTACTTCCAGTCAACTTTTAACGTATTTTAATAGGAAATGTGTACAGTGCACAAACAAAATGCTGAACCAAAAGGTCTATAATATTGTTAAGCGAATGAACGTGTTTGAACACAGATTTAAAGTTATACTGTTTTCTATCCTTCACATTAGGTTCGGAGTCGGGGTCTGACTATTCGGAGACAGAGAGTTCTTTCTCTGAGATGGAGGAACATCAAAATTATCAGAGCCATCCTAAGATATTATGGCTATACTAGGCTCTCCCTTTCGAAAAAGTCCCGGAAGGGCAAGAAGTTCAGGAGGAACTTGCTAATCGGTGGAATGCTCTAGCATCAAAAGGTGTAGAGAAAGAGCTACGGAAGGACTTGATACATAAACATGCATCAATTAAGAATTGCAAATTTTTGTTAAACACCGAAAGGAGTGTTTATCGGAATTCCTTATTAAACAGGACACGTACCTACAGAGGGAGCAAGATCAACTGGCGGCGGGCATGAGTGCTCTTTTGTCAAAATTAGCTGATTCAGCGCGAATTGATGTGCAGTATTCCGTGTGTCTTCATAGAAGATTCCTTATAACGCCTGCACTAAATCCACTACTAAAAAGAACGGTTGATGACTCTCCTATCGATCATTTCCTTTTTGGCGAAAAACTTCAAGAGGTGATCAAAGAGAGACAGGAAGGAAGTTAGAAAAACTACAACGATGTTGAAACTTGCACGTACCCCAATCGAAAAATCTTCAGCTTTTCAGAACAGGAATCATAACCGTTTAAACTTCAAGCGGCAGCCTCCAAAGTCCCGAATCAAAATCGAAGGGGGAAGAGACGGAAAGTCTATCCACACTGGTCTCTACAGAGCCAGGCCCGAGCGTCGTCATTGAGGGACTTCAAGATGGGCGTGAAGCGGCAGCACTCGAGGCATAGACAGAAGAGGTACGGAAATATGCTGGTACGTACTTTTTGTTTCTTGTATGACAAATGGTCAGACATCACCAACAATTTAACAATTTAAAACTGGATAAAGAGTTATAAAATCCCCTTCGTATCAATACCTATCCAAAGTAAGGTTCCAAAGGTGAACATTTCGAATAACGATTTCCTGGAATATACAAAACTAATCAGAAAACTTATTGAAATAGGAGCTATTAAATCTTGTAAACGAAAGAGAGGGCAATTTCTGTCCCACTATTTTTTAACACCTAAGTGTAATGGAAAATATCGTTTTATACTGTATTACAGTTTTTAACTGTAAAACAGTTAAACAAACATATTGAGTCATTTGAAACCATCATTTTAAGTTGGAGGATTATAGGACTGTTGTAAAGTTATTGTAAAAATTGTGTTCTAACCTCAAAAGATCTTAAAGATGCATATTTTATGGTATATACCATGATTGAGAAATACAGAAAAACAAGGGTAAAATCCGAGAATTTGCAAAAGTTATAGGTGTTTTGTATAGAGTACGGTTGGCTCTACACTAAGGTTTTGGAACGAATAAAAATGCGGGCTTTGAATGGGACAAATAACTATGAAAGAATCATGCGTATACCAGTTTTTGTTAAATCTGATATCCTGTGGTGGCTGCATAATATTAATACCTGTAAATCGCTTATCATACAACAAAACTATAGTCTAGAAATTTACTCGAATGCTTCGCTAATGGCTTGGGGAACTTATTACGGAGAGAGACACTATCTCATTAATATCTTAGAATTGAAAGCAGCTCTAATCTACGACCGTTGCATATAAATAGAATGGGGGGAACAAAATTTGAAAAACATAATTTAGTGGCGAAGGAGACTTGGTCACAATACTGTGAAAGTAAAAATTGTATTTATTTTGTAGTATATACTCCATATATTCATAGCTTCTTTTAGTTTTTACTATATAGGGGAAGTTTATCTAAAATGGGATACTGTGGTAAAACGGGATACCCTAATTTTTTTATAGTACACGCAGCGCCATCTGTTGTGAAATTGATCTAATACTTCTTCTCAATGTATGAGTAACCTTCAGCAGTTTGAATAAAATCCTGATTGGTGAAGTTTTTAACGAAAAACATAGATCTACAAACATAAGCTTTTTGCCTTTAGGCCCAATGAGATGATGGCGTCGTTCATGTCCTAGCAATCAGTTGCTAGGGCATAAACGACCACTTAACGTATGAAATTTTAAGGTTATATTCTTATATCGAAAACAAACAAGCATTGTTTGTTTACATGTTGATATGTTTATAAAATGGGACGCGCCATGTGCTTCTAAAACGGGAGACTTCAAAGCACATGACAAGAAATGTGCTTTGAAGTCTGCCATGTGAAGTCGATTCTCTAATCAGCAAACCTGGTGATCAGTGGATTTGCTGCACTTCCTGCCAGAGATGGATCCACGAAGCTTGCGGGGTAACCGCAACTTTCCTAAAATGGAAAATTTGACTCGCGCAAAAAAAATGTGTTGTTGTTCTATGTTTAATACTTTCATATGTTAGGTTTATTTTTTGAATAAAGTTATGTTTGTTTTATCCATCATGAGGGTTGTCCGTGATTTTGTACTTAGATTTTTTTTTAAACCAGGTTCAAACCTTAAGTATCCCATTTTAGGTAAACTTATCCCTACCTATAAAGTATAAATCCATATAGCCGGTAGTTATTATAAATGTTATTATGCAATAATGGATCCTTCCTTGTTATAGTTATTAAATGTAATAAATGGTTGTTGTTTATTGTTTCCATGGTAGTTTATTTTCTCTGCTGTAGGTAAAGCACTATTTCTAGATCGCTTGATGGGTATTTCAACAACTACAAGTGTAATAATGACTGCGAAGTATAAATAAATAATCAAATGACTTACCTGGAGGAAATTTGAATGTAATTATACGAGCAGTCTTGTCCAAAATTCTTACATACCGTCCTAGTGGTATTTCCCCCCCTAAGCGATCTAGGACTTTCAACTAAGCCAATCAGCAATGTCAGCATCCCAAGAGTGGTAAGCGCCATGCCAGAGGCGGCTTACAATATCCAGATCTAGGACAGTACTACAAGTGTAATGACAATTTAGGACAGGACTGCTCGTATAATTACAATCAAATTTCCTTCAGGTAAGTCATTTGATTATTCAATTCTCCTGTAACAACGTATATTATTATATTATGAATTATTGAAGAATATGTTTATGCTGATTTCATTCTTTAGGTAACACTTAATTGAGAAGTCTGTCTAGCCATTTTTTGTAAATCGTTTTTCACACATAATATGGGTATTGTAAAGGTCAAGATTACTTTTGTATAATTTGTAATTATTTTATATATAATTATTTCCCATGAATAATTCATCTTTTAAGGCGCCATTACACGGCATGTGGAGTGACGCGCCTAGAGCGTGAACTGACGCGCCACTAGTCGTGAGAAGGGGCTGGTCATACAATTCGTTCTTGTCCTTAAACAAAATAAATGAATTTTGATTTTTTTAACATTTTTGAAACGATGCATTATCCGAATTTTTAACCTTATAAATATAGCAAGCTGCTGCACCACCGGGCATCCGTTCTCGACAACGGGGCATTTAAAATGAAGACCCGCGGCCTGCAAAGTGCGAAACTTGGTAATGTACACTATGTACGTTGTACACGCCGCGAGATCGCGATCACACAAGCGCGCATCGGCGTGTAATTCTGCACTCTGGCAATGTCCCCTTTATGACAAATAAATAAGAAAAAAAGAAGTTTTTCCAATTTGTATAGGCATTCATTCATTCATTCATTGCGGTATAACTATTAAAAACTTTTTTTTAACGAATATACCCATAGGTACACGAGTATATTTTTCAAGTTTCATTTCTTTTCCTGCAGGATATCGGCATATCAGGACTTGCTCTGTGGACAATTTTTGTCATCTATAAATAATAGGAGTAACAAATAAATATAGCGCCATTCTCTATTTTGTAATAATCCTATAGATATAATCCCATAGTATGGTGATTGTATTGAGTGATGTAGACTGGTTGGCTTGGGAAACGCGGCCTGAAAGGGGACTGACTGACTGCTTGAGCGCATAAACAATCCCACGATGTTGTAACAAATGACATTAAATAACGATGTTGATGACCCTTGGTAATGGCACCAATTCTGTTATTAGAAAGTAGAGCCATGAGCTGAGAGGCGGCAATTATTACTTATTGGCATATACACGGTGGACAATGAAAATAAAAGTGCTCTTAGTACTTTTAAGTTAATTTAGATCTTCGTTTAATGGATAATTGAGAGAATAGTTATAGGAACAATCAACAGTTCAATTAGGTAAGTAGCTATAATTTCATAAAGCAAAACATTTTATTTATTACTTTTCAACACCACTATAACGTTTTGTTGTTCTATGGCGGTCGTAACAGGGTGAGTCTTGTGTCTTGTTGTACGTTAGTTTTTAGTTTCTTTTGCGTGTGAAAATCAACAACAGAAACATGTGTAAGTGTATATTTTTTTATTCTTTTAATAATTGATCCACATATATTCTTATATCTACTTACGTTTTTGAAAGATATCTGGTAAAAGTCGATTATTTACCTAGGTAGATGGATAAAAATCAAGTGCGGCCCGTATGCATGTAAGCAATCCTTGAGTCGTACGGATGCGGAACTATTTATGGATATTTGATTAGCCGTTTCAATGTTATGAGTTATGACTTGTATTATAGCTGACTTCATCAGACGTGTAGCCATGCTGTAGCGTTGGTAGCCCAGTGGCAAAGGCAAAGCGCTTGCTTGCACACCAAACGGATCGAGAAGACACCAAAACAGCCCAATCCAGTGGGCGGCGAGGTAGACTGCCTTGCCAAACCACACACCCTTAGCTTATCAGAGGTCGAGCCAGCGAGCTGATGGCTAATCAGCTTCATCCCTGCTAACCATCTTCGGCAAGAGTTACTAAACGCACAGATTCTTCAACATTCAATTTGCGATTCTGGCCAATATTGACATTCATGATGAAATATTGCAGTTACTGTTGCTGTTTTGACAGATGTTTTTTTAAATGAAACCATTTCAAGAAAACACAAAAACAAGCCTGCTATGCGTTTTCTTTTTTTCAACGTGCATTAAAAGCCAATAAAAGATGCAGTGCTACAAAAATGTGTATCTCCTTTAATCATAAAGATAAGGTGAACAAAAAAAGGGAATGTTAGGAACAGATGAGGCTATAGTTTGAGTCTTATTGGGACTCGCTATTACTGCTACTGTTATCCACAAGATGTTATGAAAATCTTGGAAAAATTCAATATCAGAATAACACCCCGTATGTAAGAGAAACATGAACTTGTAAAAGAATCAATGACGTAGTAAAATTCTATAGAAGAGTAATTGCACAATCCAAAAACGATCCTCAAAATTGGATGGAAAATACTTAACATCAAAATGATGATAAATTTATTATGATGCGCTAATTTCTTTCGTCAGTGTATTAGCACAATATCGTAATTGCTTGAGCACTTGAAAGCTGACATGAAAAAAATCATTTACCTATACCTAAGATGTGTAATATTAGGGGAAAATATAATGGGACGCATATAAATTATTTGAAAATGAATAACTACATAGGTACTAAACATTATAGCATGCGGAAGGAAGATTATTACGGAAGTGGAGCTAACGCGAACAACTTACACGGTTGACAAAGCAACAATTTAATTTATTAACGACTAACTTCCGATAAACAATACTGTTATATTAGGTAAAGCTGTAAAGTCTGCCACATGAGAGTTGAACAACAGGAAGAAAAAAAATGAAGCGGGATCCTTTTCATTGGTTTTTTATTGTAATGTAATGTCGTTTTTTTGTAATGTAATGGCGTTTAATGTTATGGCGTTTATGTAATGGCGTTTAATAAAAAAATCCGAATTTCATCGCTTTTTTTTTCAAAAGTTTATGAAATAAAGCGCGCGCTTATACATGATGTCACGTATCCTTCCTTAGTGTCGCTACAGAGCCTACAACCTTGAACATGACACGACGGTTCGACGGTGTATTAGTTCTATCAGAGACAACCAAGAGACGCGCAAGCTCATCAGCAAATTTGTTCTTTTGTTCAAGAAAATAATAGATTTAACCTGTCCTTGTTGTTAAAATACAAGTTTCAATCAACGCATCTTTGTCTTACATTGATAAACGTAAACGCAGATGGAGCTACCAACGCTGCAAAACTATCAGTAAAGTTGTGATGCCGCTATTTTAGGTTTGTTCCATTTCAGTGCTTGTTTACGTATTATTATTGATTGTTATTATGTAGTATTATTGTTTCGGGCAATGCACAAACTAAAGGAAATTCATATGGCACCTAAAATGCAGCAATGAAAGTTAAGGTAGCTGCTCAAACAATGAGTCACAAAGTTGGAGCATTCTTGTATTCGCTGTTAAGTCAAGGTAAATAAATTATCATTTTGAAAAACACCAAATTTTAATATAAATTCAATTTTGTAGGAATATTGCAGCAGCGGTCACTGGCAACGGCCACTTTTGTAAAACAAGTGGACACGTTGTTCGATCCGATCCGAGCCTCTGGTGGTAGCTGTGGGTCAAGCAGTAACAATTTTAGAAGACAGGTTGGACAATTTCTGCAATAAACAGAATATATATGTGTTGATTACTCAAGCCATCGTGGACAGTGTTGATTTTTCGTGGCTTCTGTGTGATGAACATCGACAATTTGTCATTAACGCAATAGTCCGAGCTGTATGGAAGATAGGAATTCCATGGTGGTGTAAGAGGAAGAATCAAAAGAATCTACAGGATCGCAAAGATGCTAGGGCATCTAAGCGTAAGCTTAAAACTGTTCAGCACCGGTAGTTCCATACCTAAAGTATATACCTACATAATTTAATAATAAGTAATAATACATAATAATAAGTTAGTTATCATAACATAATAGTTATTATTGTTTTTTTTTTAGGACAGAATGACCGCTGTACGCCTTTTTTGTTTGTTTTTCATCAATAAATGATTTATTTTCATTGTTGTGTTTAATTTATTCGATACATAATAAAATAAAATAATTATTGGAAGTGGGATTCCGCGCGCGCTTTTTAAAAAATGCCAAAGCAACACGCTCGCCCTCTGCATATACGTTTCAATACAGTCGGCCAGTTTTATATTGGGAATACAAAATTTGCATGGACTTGCGGACTCTCTTGGTTGTCTCTTGTACTATATTCCAAAGTTGGTGCCTGTTTTTCCACAGTTGACGTTGAACTTAACTTTGTTGACACTTGACTTCTGCTGATAAATAATGTAAATTTGACATGTAGAACTCGTCCACCGTGCTAAAATCAACTTTCGGCAGATTTTCTGCACTTCCTTTAGAAAATCCTGGATCCATTTTCTTTCAATAATATACAGAAACAAAGAAAAACACAATTCGTAGAGGAACGCACAACACATAACCACAAAATCAAGCGTATAGCTGTGGACATGGGTTATTTAGGCGCTCTGACAAATAATGCTGCCAACTTAATTCCAGGCTGTGTGACGTCACTCAGCCTCAAGATCAAATGAGGAACAAATATTAATTTTTTTATTAAACACTGAGATTTATATTCGAAACAAAGTTGCACGAGGTGAATATCTATGAGTAAGCTTTCAGATAAACATATTTGTTTTGAGATTTAGGAATCTAGCGAAAAGCTCCATTACAAAGGCTTCTATCTTATATTTGTACTATAGTTACTTAAACAAAGAAGCAAAATTTCCATTATGCCGTGAGTTCGATAGTTGCGTATTTTATTACCCTTCTCCCTCATACGTTCAACTCTCATGTGGCGGACATTAGACATTATGTAACCGCATTATTTTACACCACCTAGTCATGTGCTCATATTTATGTTTAACATAATCATCGGTAGATTAACAATATGTTAGCCTACCGATGCCAGGCTGCGGTTCATCTCAATCGCTCGTTTGTTATCTCTTCCGCCTTGCTGCCATGCCATGTTAGGCTCCGTATTATTGACGTCTAAATAAAATGTAACTTAATTTATAAGGAAAGGTAAGGGACGTAGATATACGGAATAATTATAATAACCGGAAAAATGTATCTACCTATCAAGGGCATTTTTGCTAGAATTTTACCATAATGAGAGTTC
Source organism: Tetropium fuscum (assembly GCA_964058915.1). Classification (NCBI taxonomy): domain Eukaryota; kingdom Metazoa; phylum Arthropoda; class Insecta; order Coleoptera; family Cerambycidae; genus Tetropium; species Tetropium fuscum. The sequence continues at coordinate 184,845 of CAXKVY010005645.1, read as the reverse complement.
AAAGATGACCTCTACTCGCACAACAAAAATAACGTTGGATGGTCTAGAAAGCGTATGCCAGGGTCAAGTGTCAGTTAATAATAAATCACGATCTTAATTATTGTCACATTAGCCACGGCCTCCGTGACTTAGATTATTAGATAGTTGTCCAAAGTAGATGTTCCAAGCGCTAGGTGTGCCACTTTAATAAATCGACCATAAAACTATTTTGTTTAGTCAGGGGGTAAATTGAATCTTCCGAGTTCAGGAAACCAAGATCGAATATTGAATTAATTAAAACAATCGTTTACTGGTAAATATCGCTTCCCTCTAATTTTAAATCCTAACAATAGATTTTGTATTATAAAAAAATATGATCTATACCACGATCTATAAATCCGTTGGAAAAAAGAGAAAAAAAAGAATCCGTTTGTATATTAGGTAGGTATAATGCTACATTCAGCACACTGGCGCCCAATGATACGGTGTTGTTAATTCTCTGATAGATTTAATTCTACCAGAAGCTTGCCTCAAATATAAAGTTGGTACGTTGGTAGATATGCGAACGGGTATCCATATTTCCCGACAAGAACGCGAAATCGCGATTGATTGGCAGAACCTTGGCGGGTACGTGAATCCTGCAAACAGGAACACCCTGAGAATGAGTCAATGTTATTGAAATACCACATATATGGTCATGTGTTGACTGGCGGAAGTGGCGAACTTTTATATACATATCCGTTTACCTTAGCGATAAAAATATAAATGGAGCTATTAAATTAAAAACAACACTGAGAGCAAGCAATTGCCGCCAAAATAATAGACACATAAATAATAGACAATACGCCAAAATAATAGACAAAATAAATGACAGTAATCCTGTAGTGGTTTTTATTAAATTTAATTTAATATCCATACTTATGCATGTGTGGAATGTAAAATATATCTATTCAATTATTCAATATTTCCCTTATGTTATTATTATCAGTGCGTCAATGGTTGAGGAAGGTCCGGTTGGGAACGATAATCATAATATATACATTGCGATTTCCTTCACCTTTTGGCGTGAATAATGACGATAATAAAACATATATCATTAAAAACCTTGTTTACCGCTTTTAGTTGTACATAATAATTATTGGGAACTTGTCCAATGTCCAAGTTGACATTAGCCAGATATTGTATTATTTTATTAACCTAAAAGTTAGTTCAAATATGTCAAAAGCAGTCGAACAATGTACATTTGCTTATTATAGCTAATTTCATTTAGAACTTCATTTACATAGTATATAAAACATGTCAAAATAAGGTGGCGCGACGTAATGTTGTTTTTACTAAACAATCACAATACATTTTTGATTTTATGAAGACGTATAATCAAAGCTACATAAGGTTATGAACAACATAAGTATTGTAATAATAATAAAATATTGTAATATTATTAAATTATTGTACAAGTTCGAATAGTGAGTAATAGTTATACATCGTTACCGATGTATTTAGATGATTATGTTTGGTAATATTGTACTTTACGATAATTATTAATTCTGAATGCTGTAAATACCATTGTTTCGATATTTCAAGAACACATTTAGAGAAACACAGGGGCAGTATGTGTTTCTCTAAAGGTGACATATCAGCAGTTTCATTCGGATGAATGGTCATTCATGTGAATGTTGTTTTTTTTTTCTTCATTCGGTCATTTCACGTTCAAACAACAGACATAATGACATACAAATGAACGTTATGCGCTCTTTTTCTCGAAAATGTCGACAAACGAAGGTGTGCGGCTTGTGCGCCTTGGAATTCGTTTAATTTGTTATATTTTGATCGAAGGATTGAAATAATAAAGAAGCAAAGAAAACGGCGACGTTGGTGAGAATAGATATATATCTTTGGAGCTAAAGGAATTAGCGGATGAAGATCCTGATTCATACAGATAAAATATCTTGATAAAAGAAAATTTGAACAAGTTCTACAATTCCTTAGAATTTCTCCGTATTGTTCTGAATCCGAATTTTTCCTGTCTTTGTATTTTTGATACAACAGCGTGTTTTGATCGTTCCACTTAAATACCATTTTTGTTGCATCACAAACGGATCATACCACCAAATAATTCCACTATGCAGGTCCATCATTCGCTACAGAAGGTGATATCAAAATGACCGAAAGACCAAACTAGAGTGAACGTTCTTTTTGTGTTCATATGTTTCATTTGAATTACGCCGATTGCCAAATTACAACAGCGCTGGATTGGTTCACTAATGAATTCATTCGTCACTTTTGATTCATTCTGTGTTTAGACGTTTCACTTTTAGCGAAGAATATTGAATGAAAGCCAGAAATGAACAAACAGTGAACCGTCAGATATCACCTTAATGTTCTAAGCAGGTAGTATTCGATAAATAAGAAGTATTCCATATTTCAGCAAAAAATAATGAAAACCATAAACATGCTTTCCAGGATTGGAATTAATAATACATTTTATAATGCGTTATACAAATATGCATTATGCATTCCATATAAGAACGTATGTTGAACAAAAACATATACCTCACGCTACTGATGTGATTTGTTATCCAAACAAACTCCCGCTGTGAAATATGCGGAAAATAAACAATATTTTCCATATTCGGCCACAGAAGGTCGATCCGATCGTTTGATCGGTACTTACTTACTATGTATATATAAATATATATATATATATATATATATATATATATATATATATATATATATATATATATATATATATATATATATATATATATATATATATATATATATATATATATATATATATATATATATATGTATATATATGTATATATATATATTTATATATATATATGTATATATATATATATATATACATATATATATATATATGTATATATATATATATATATATATATATATATATATATATATATATATATATATATATATATATATATATATATATATATATATATATATATATATATATATATATATATATATATATATATATATATATATATATATATATATATATATATATATATATATATATATATATATATATATATATATATATATATATATATATATATATATATATATATATATATATATATATATATATATATATATATATATATATATATATATATATATATATATATATATAAATCTATGTTTTCGTTATATATATACAATTTTCTTTTGTCGTCCAGTTTGTTCGTGGACATACTTAACTGGTACTATCATATTTAAAATAAAATACCTTTAGACTTAAATAAGACGGCAATTATTTTATAATAGTTGTAATAATTATTGTTATGGTTGTGTTTATCAAGGAGCCCAGGCTTACATTTCACATTAAACCTTGAAATTCGAGACAACAGTTTTTACATTTGCTTATTCACGTATCTTCGTAAGTAAAAAAAGTGCCGGCATTATTGATTTTTTTTTATATCAGATTCTTGTTATACAAACTATGGTTATACATAGAGAAAACATTATTTATCGTAGGGTAGATTTTCTCTCAAAACCGGTACGTACTGCCATTCAATTGATAAAAACTTTTTTCACTTTGAGAACATAAGTTACCGTTGTTTAAAATAAAAATTAATTACCCAATAAAGAAGTTTAATTTAGAAATATATAATAAATTATAGACTATTTATGTTTACATTGCTTAAACGTTTAAACTAATGTTAATGCTGGTAACATGGGAAAACCGACCAGTTGCATTTAGTAATAATTATTATATACGAGTATGTATAATATGTAGATATAGATATTTTATATGCATATAGTTAAACTTTATATAATTAATGATTAATTTATGGAAATGTTATGTAAAAATAGATAAAATAATTTAAAAAAAAAACAATACCGACTTATCTCTTTAAAAAATGCACGAAAAAGTAAAAAAATTATTACGTTATTCTACTATTACTACTTAAAACACCATCAATCTGTTAGGCCAATCGATTTATTAGAATATAACCAATTTATTATACAATCATTATTGCTATTTTTGGTTGTTGCCAGTCAAGGTTTACATAATATAAGGAAGTAGCGTCGCGTCGGCTGTCGAATGTCCTATAAAAGTCTCACTGTGAGAATGGTAGGTATTGATAGTAAATTCAAGTATAAACTACGAATTAAATAGTACATCATTCTGAAGAGTCAATAAAGGCGAATGAGCTTGTACAACTTCTAACGGCTTGTTGCTGCTTCTGGTTGCTCGAGCTGGACTGGTTCCCAGTTCTCCTCAGTTTAGTTCGAGCAACCAGAAACAGCAACAAGCTGTTATGGAGAAGAACCTGAAGATATATGTGACTCTGCCGAAACGTCTTTCTAGAAGAATTGAAAACAGGGGAGAAGATCCGGAAATCATCATTTTTTCTGTCTGTGCATTGAAATCCATCAAAACGGCTGGACTGATTTTCATGATAATTAAGCTGATTCGAAAATGGTTTTCAGATTTGATCTGCCAGCAATTATTTTTTTAAATAATTTATCTATAAATTAGGGTTGTGACCGACGCCTTCGCCATTTCTTCTTATGTATCTGGTTCCCGGTATATCTTCGGAATCCAAGGTCAGATGCCAATAAAACTAAAATTGGACCCTCTTGAACACCCCCTTTCCAATAACAAAGAAAATTTTTAAAATTGATTTATAAATGACGGAGTTCTAAGGTAACGAACCTACAAAAAAAAGAGTCAGTCGACTTGAGAACGTCCTCTTTTTTTGAAGTCGGTTAAAAGTTATAAAGAACTCTATTGTAAGAATTTGCAATTTTTGTATGCAAATAGTTGCCCCGAGACGAGACGAGATCAGGCCTTTTCGAGACGAGACGAAACGTCTCAAAATTTCGAGAGGAGGCAAGGTCGAGACGGAACGAGACAAGGCCTTATCTCGTCTCGTTTGTCTCGAGTTGTTTTGTTTTTTTTACATCACTTTAATTTTGAATTACCGGATAATCCAATACAAATTAGGTATTATGGGAGTTTAAAAAACTCTTGAACACGTCAATGTTTGATTTAGTTAGTACCTAACAGTTACATAATTTTAAAAATATTTTTTTTGGAAATTAGTGACAAAAAATGTGGCGACAGAAAAATGTTTTTTTTAAATAGAACATAATATATCATTATATTTATAATCAATTATATCATTACATTCTTGCATTTTATGTTCAATTCTAGAAATATCCATACCTACTTCATGTCATATACTAATCATAACTTCAACTTTTTCCATAATAATTATTGTAAAAAACACTCGATTGGTTGAACCAAATATCAAGTGTATCCGTGGTAGGTATATTCTCACAAGTTGATGATAGATCTATAATTCCTTGAACGAATCTACTTATTTGATGACTAATTGCGTTTTTTGGGTAATTGTACATAAATTTATAGATAATCGTAATAATGGAATTGGAATAGTTTGGTGTTAACAAGTTGTTGACAGATCTATCATTTTGAGGAAAAATCTTAATTATTTGACAATCAAAACGACATTAAAATAGTGACCCATAAATCCACACCATATATTATATACAGGCTGGCCCGATTTCCAGGCAACCAAACTTTACCGGGTGATAGAACTTTTTAAAATAAGAAAAAAAGTTCATATAAATATGGGTAGGAAAATGCTTAGTTTTCGAGATACAGGGTATCGAAGTTATTTTTTTTTAAATATTGACCTTAATTAATTGCAAAGATAAAAATTTGAAAATTGGCAAATATTTATTACCTTTTTCTTCTTTTTTGGAAAAAAATATTTTAGAACCCTGCAATTGGGGAGGCCGGCCCCTTTCTCCCCTACATTTACCTGCTAAAATACATTTCTTTGGTTTATTTTTTACTGTTTATTCTCTATAATAAAGGTTTTATATTTTAATCTTATATTTTAATCTTTAAGTTTCATTTTAACAATTTATTACCAGATTATACCCCATGATGCTGTTTTTTGTTAATTCGAAAGTAAAAAATCAATTATTAAAATTTAATTTAACAGATTTAGAAAATTGTTTGGTAATTTGTCTCGACACGGCGAAAAAATATTTCTCGGGTGTTTTTATAGTTGTCTAGTACATCGGGGTACAGTGCAATATTTGTAGCTTTTTGGTTTAGTTTTATTCCTAAATTTATATGATGTCAAAACCAGGAACGAAACAAACACGGCAACGCTCCGTCGCGGAGGCTGTTCAAAACAATGTGAACATAGCGCGCCTTAGCTTATTTTGGTGTCGAGTGACGTCACAGTAGTTTTTGCGGCGCGAGTCGGAATTTAAAATTTTAAGAAGCAATAACTTTTTTATTTACAAATATGATTTTTTAAATTATTCGTTGTTGTTTTTACAGTTTTTAGCCATATTTGTATATTGAAAAAAAATGGAAACTTTCTAATTTCGTTTTCTTCGAAAATAGGTAAACTACATACAATTAATTTTATATCACTGAAAATAGCAAAAGGAACTGCACAAGTAGGTACCATATTTCTAGTGCTTTGCCGAAGCTTGTTTATACTAATTTATATTATAAGCATGTAATCTATGTACCGTACCTTATGACGCTTTGATACTCCTGTAGTGTTTAGTGTTCTTTTCCATAACAGATAACATGTACTATTATGCAAACAAGATTTTTTTTAACCAGAACTACTATGAAACGCCAGAACAATGTTCTACATATTGTATTTCTCAGACCAATCCCTCTTTAATAATCATGCAATATGTTGACAGTATTGCGTGTAGATAGGTACCTACAAGGCGCCAATATTCTTGGCTATAGATGTGACCTCGATAAGAGGGGACCGAGCGGTACCATCGCTCTTTAGTAGGCCCTAGGGCCTACAAGGAAACCGATTTGTTTCCTTGGAACATCGCACTCCTCAAGGCATAGGCGCCGACCTTTTAAATTTTTGCCAGGGTGCTCTTTGTTTATATATATATATATATATATATATATATATATATATATATATATATATATATATATATATATATATATATATATATATATATATATATATATATATATATATATATATATATATATATATATATACACATATATATGTGAAAAAATATGTGAGTGTAAATAACAGTCTCAACACGGCCTGAACGACAAGCCTCCACAAGAATATCAACACGGCCTGTAAGGAAGGCAGTCTCAAAGTTACGTGTTCCAATTCCAGCGGTGCCCTCTACGGGGACCAGCAGAGTGGAAGAGAGATGAGTTCACCAGGCATACAACTCCCCCGTAAAACATTTACATAATACCTATGACCTATTTTTACATTAACAACAAACAACGTAAATCAATATATGTGTCATTGCGAATTACCGTCTTTAATTAAGTCGATGGATCTTACCTAGCCCAAAATATCCAAATAACAGATATTGCCATCCCACGTTATAAGAGTAAAATATTTTTTTTTTAATAAAAAACACTTTTAATAATAATTATTATATAATAATATGTTGCTTCTATCGACGATATTGCAGCATAATATAAAATCAAGACTAACTATGGTGACACCTTGTTAACGTTACAAGCTGTTATTTTCTATTGTTACTTAAAGACAGTGGTAACAATATTGGTTAAAATCTGTACTATGGTAACCACCTTGCTCGGCTCAAATTAACAAGCCCATATAATACAAGGATTGTTAAATTTAGTTCAAATGTACTCTGTAACTAACTTCAGAGTGGTGGTTTTAGGTAAGGATATCTTTTTAGGTTAGGGCAATCCAAATCCATTTTATTTGAAATTTCTGACATTCTACATGTTAATTATTAATTAGTACCGAAAGCTGCGAAGTATGGCAACAAAAAGAGGATGTAGAACGGAAAAACAGTAGGTACCAGATTTATTATTAACTTCAAAACAAACTAATGTTTACTTAATGGTTAGGTATGGGAAAATTATCAGCCAAAACTCGAATAATTTAAGTACTAAGTTATGGGAGGAATTAGAGCAAAAATAAAACAGTTTGAGCTGTAAACACTAACTAACTTACCTAACTCAATACATTATATATTTACGTATATTTCATAACTTGTTTTAGTCATTTACGCTATTTACAATGGAAAAGTGTAATCAGAAAGAAAAAAAATAACATTATTTATAACTCAATACATTATATATTTACGTATATCTCATAACTTGTTTTAGTCATTTACGCTATTTACAATGGAAAAGTGTAATAAGAAAGAAAAAAAGACATTATTTGGGTGTTAATGTTGTAGAATCCTTTTCAATTTAAAAAATTGTGCTGGGCAGTTTTGTGTTCTAGAAATAGGGGGCTTGTAAAGCCATGAGGGTGCAATCAATTGCTGGTTAATTTCCTGGGAAACCACCTTTCTGTAGAAATCTTTCCTTGGCCCATGTCTGATCTTCTGTTGTGCGAAATTTAAATATGCGATTCCGTAAATGATTGACTGAAACTGATGTGACCTCGTTCACACATTTGGATAGAGTTTGTTGAGCCATAGGTATGAACACGTCACAAGTCTTAACCCACACACTTTTGATAACTGCCATGTGACAGCACATGTAACGTAGCTAAAATTTTACATAGAATTTTAGCTATTGGAATGCTTCGACCATTAAAAAAATAGACAATGTGGTTGAAAATTTAGAGGCACAAGCATCTACTGGAATGTTTATTTACATCATGTGACAGCGTACCTTCAATGTTATTGGTCAGTTAATTTTACTTTGTGTCATGTTGCCAGTTTTTGAAAATTTTTACAAGGTACACAGATTTACTCTAAGAAATGAAGTTGATTTTATGCCATCCACATTGGTCATTCGATTCTTATATGTAATAGCAGACACTGATATTAATTTGTGGTAAATCTCAGCTGGAAAAGTGAGATTAGGTTTTGTTTTCATTACCCGTTCCAAATAGTTGTGTTAGTGTTGTTACTTGTATTTAATTTGAGAACTAGCAACGTTGCGTGTGTTTTGAAGTAGCTCTGTCGTTATATTTGTGTGGCGTCAAACTGAAATTTTTTGTGAGAAGTGTTCGAACTCTATTCCTATTTTCGGAGGAGTTGGAGGTGCACTATTTGATTTAGGTGCAATTTCAGGTTCTAGATTTATAATATCTGGTGTTTCTATTGTAGATTCTTTTAAATCTTCAACTGCATATTCCTCTCCATTGATAACAAGCGTATTCTTTTTTATATATAAGCATTTTGATTTTTTGATATATACATAAATCTGGACATAAATCATTTGCAATAGATATATTTGTACCTTTAAGATTTCCCAAGTTTTTAAATATTAATTGTTTTTTCAGAAATTACACAAATTCTACAATCCCTGCACCTGTTCTTCCAATTTTATAGGTATTGTTAATGTCGTTTTCTGATATATTCACTTGAGTACATCATTTATAAAAGTGATAACGTGAGTGACAATAGGATAATTATTAAATGGGAGTCCGAAAATTATTATATTATTTTTCCTTATTTTCTCTTCGATGGCTAACAAGCTATTCTCATTTACCGTGAGTTTTTGTTTTTGTATACGATTTATTTCTTCCTTTAATTCGTTACTTTCTGTGGTTACCAAGAGTTACTAGTTTTTTGTACAGTTCACTAGTAGATAAGGTTTTTACCAGTATCACTCATTTCACTGGAATTTGATACTTATATGGCTGTGTCTAGAATTTTTCTAGCTACACTCTTGTATAATAATAGTATATGAATTATTACTCATAGGCTTTGTCCTCAGTTGGTAAATGAATATATCAATTTGCCAGTACTTATTTTGTTTCCAAGGAATTAATCGTGGGTAATTTATGTTTTCAAAGGAGCTCAAGTATGCACACGTTAACATTGACCAATTTATTAGAACTGAACTATTGTTGAGTTACCAATATTGGAAAGTTAACAATGGTCACAATAGTTAGGCCGTTAGACCTCTTTTACGTACGCTTTTTTTGTCGTCTGTCGCGCGTTTTTAGATTTAGCGTTTTTAGATTAAATAAAATGAAACTTTTGTTCTAGCGTTTCTTGTCGCGTTTAAATTCAAATTTGATCAGTTGGTGTTAATGGACACCAGACATAACATCACAGCAAAGTGAAAAAAAAATGAATCCATGTGTTATATATATCGTATTCAAACATATCATTCAAAAGAGACGCCAGAGAACGTTGGAGATGTGTATCCAATAAATAGTGCAAGAATCCTCAAAGACGCATATATTATAGGTACATTTCATGAAGAATTAAGACGCGACATGGAGACCTTCTTTAATTATTATTTTGCAAATTACGGTATTTCGCAAATTGCCTTCCATGTATTTCCATGTATTCCATATTTTAGCTGCATGTTTTCGTAGGATTCTGATGACGAATCCCACAAGCATGTTCGGTCTTTTACTACGTCGATGAAAATTTCGATGTCGAGATTTTCCATTGCACGTTGTCTTCAGTCTTCACACGTCCACACAACTGCAGTAGGCGTAGCTAAGGGGGGGGGGCTGTGACTAATGTAACAAATCATTTATTTTCCTAACAACTCATAAATTGAATGAATGTAAAAACATCATTTAGAAGATCATGTCCGTATAATTAATCGAATAAGTCCGTTGAATAAGAATCAATTAGACACGATAAACTCTAAACTCGACGCCAATGGCTACACTAACTGAATAATCAAATATTCCGTCCTCACAACTTAATTGCTGCTGGACTAATTAGGAGTCAAACGTCGCCACGTATGCCTACGCGAATGGTTCGCTCAATGATCAATGACACTGTTATTGGCGTAGTTATTGATAACATCCTCACTTTCACACTTTTCAGATTTTATTAATACGCATTTATTAGCGTCACCCGTATGTTTGTATGTATCTTGTAACGGAATCTTTGAACGAGATTTTCACCCACTTCACAAAACGCCAGATTAAACTGAAACTTTGTACAGTTACCTATCAAGGACCGATGGCGATACAATAATTTGACAATTTTCTTCTAATGTCCTCACCAGGATCATCAAAAACCAGGATAAAAATGTGTCTCACATTAGCGCATTCGCCACAATAACGAATTTACTAATCGCAGTTGTAGTAGCTATTTATTTAATCCTGCTTTTGAAACGTAAAGTTTCTTATTTAGCTACAATACTCGAAACTTTTAAAGAGTTTTTTAGTTAAGAACAACTAAAAAACACGCTTTTATAGCTAACCGAACTAAAAAATAAATTATAAAAACCGGCTTTAAAGGGAAACTTAAATCTTAATAGTTAAACATTATTTTTTACTTCTTAGTTTGGTTTTTTAGTTTTTTTAATTTTGAATAAATATGGCATGATGAAATAATTAGTGACAAATGGACGTGTTGTCAGTCATTAATTATTTCATCATACCATATTTATAAAATATATTTAATTTCCAATAAAAATATCCAATAAACTATTTTAATAGATTAAAGATTATATTTAAAAACAAAAACAACCAGATTTTTAAATGACTTTTAATCAAATAAAACTGCCAATTCCGTATTGTAGTCGACTGCTGTCTACGTTTTTTGCCTCGTTTGCGTATTTCCAACTGGTATACTTATACTATAAAGTTATAAGCAATGTAAGTACGTTTATACTGGGTCGGACCGACTCGGCGACGCTCGTTAACTCCCACTGGCCACGCCCTAGACAATAACCTCTTCTGACGGGAACCGCGAACCGCCGATGCTGAAGAAGCAGTACCATGAACCGTACCGTAACAGTACCGAACCAGAGAAGCAAATTTTCCTTTTATATTCGGCTTAAAAAATATGTAAAACTACTCAGAACTCAAAAAAACTATATCCCTAAGTTTTTGTTTGTGCAGTTGTAAAAAAACAAAACGCATTTTATACTTATGTAAAAGCTTAAGCCCCCCTTCCCAAAACAATTTAGCAGTAGCGATAATAAACGCGTGCATAAAAGCACCAATACAAAACAACGTAATTTTTATACGCCTGTCGCGACGTGTTTTATAATTCCAGGCGACAGGATTTGAAAGCTCGGCGACACATGTGACGAGTGGCTGACCGACGTAAAAAAGCTGCATTAAAGCGCGCATTGAAAAAATGTTATGAGTATACGATGGAAATTGAATCCGTATAAAAACACAACCGTATAAAAAAAGGCGGCAAAAACAGTCAGTACCTCTTTATTGTAAATCGGCGTTATTGTCCGCCACAGGGCGTGGTCAATAAAGAAATGATTTACGACACAGCACTCGCAGCAGACCAGTCTATTTAGTCTCTTTACACCAGCGCGCAACCGTAGATAGTTCATCGGGCTGACTAAGTTCCAGTAACGGACTTCCATGCACGTTTTCAACTGCTCTTCGAATCTCGATACCACTGCAAATATATACGACGAAATTTCAAGATAAGTGCGGACGGTCCTGTGCTTTAGCACCGACCAGATTAAAAGAGGCTCCTATATTATCCTAAGACAACTATTCTCGTTTCGCTCTTCCATATGCATGACCCAGTACAACGGAACACAGGTGGTTTAATTAAATAAAAAATAGTACATGCAATAATTTATTATGTTATTTTTATTCTTATGACAACTATTCTCGTTTCGCTCTTCCATATGCAGGACCCAGTACAACGGAACACAGGTGGTTTAATTAAATAAAAAATAGTACATACAATAATTTATTATGTTATTTTTATTACCAAATAAATAAACCACTAGTGACCGCAGATCCGCAGATCAAAGCTATAAGCGTACTTTGATGATCAAAAACGATGTACGTCGACGTGTGTCGGCGAAAAATTCATTGCCGGAGCACGCATTGGCAAGACTCTCATGATGCGGCGTTGGTGAATTCGTAAATAAGAGGCGCTCTTTTTGCGAACCGAAATACTGGTTAGCTACTCTAAAAATAAATTTAAAGTGGGAGTTTTATGCCCCCGATATAATTATTCTGGATCCGCCACTGACAGAGGTGCAATTACTATACTAGGAGTCCACAATAATAGAGAGCGACGGCGACGTAGGCAGCTTTTGAATGGGTAAGACGAAGACAGCAGAGCGGTTTTGTTTTAACTGCGAAAGACGAAGTAATATAATTGCAGGTAAAATTGTTCAAATGATTTCAATGGTTTGACCTTCGAGTAAAAATCGATTAATAAATTTATTAAATAATAAAGTAACTAATAATTGTCTTACTAATACTGTAATAATTACAAGAATTAGTAAAGTATGATCATGAAAAAATGAAAGTTGTTCTATTAAGGGTGAAGCCCTGTCTTGAAGAAGAAGAGTTTTTCAGGTTGCAATTTCTAAAAAAAGGTTAAACTTTATATTTGGGGTTTAAATCCAATGCACTATTCTGCCATATTAGAATTTTATAAGTAGAATTGGAAGTTCAGAGTATCTATGTTCTGCAGGAGGAAGATATTGAAGTCATTCAATTGAAGAAATTATCCTTAATGATATTAATCTTTTTCGTTTTACAGAAAATCTTTCTCAAAGAATGTATAGTAAAAATATTACTCTAATTAATGAAATTAAAGAACCGATTGAGGAAATTATATTTCATATTATAAAAGCATCTGGGTAATCAGAGTAACGTCGAGGTATACCTCTTAATCCAAGAAAATGTTGTGGAAAAAAGGTTAAATTTACCCCAATAAATATAATAAAAAATTGAATTTTTAATAAGTTATTATTTAAAGTTAAACCTGTAAATAAGGGGAATCATTGGATGATACCTGCTATAATAGCAAACACTGCTCCTATAGATAAAACATAGTGAAAATGAGCCACTACATAATAAGTATCATGTAAAATAATATCAATTGATGAGTTAGCTAATACTACTCCGGTCAATCCTCCTACCGTAAATAAAAATACAAAACCTAAGGCTCAAAGTGTTACTGGATTAGATATAATTTGTGTACCATGGAAAGTAGCTAATCATCTAAAAACTTTAATTCCTGTAGGGACTGCAATAATTATAAGACAGCTGGTCTATATTATTATGGACTCGTAGTAGATATAAATAATTAATGGAATATAGAGGCGATAAACAAAATAAAATACCTATTTATTGAAATAGTGCTCATTGGGCACGTTGTGAATAAATTTTATCTGGTCCCAATCAGTACCCATACCAGCCGCCGCATATGCACCAAGGCATAATATGGGGTGTGTTGGGAGCGACATAACAAATGAAAATCACAAGTCACTGTTATATTGCAATAATTGTTTATGACTGGTAGCCGGTTAATCACATAATCAGTAGATATGACTGCTATATAAAGTTCGGGTATAAAAATACAAGGAAATTAATAAAGAATAAATAACATGCGAATATAAAAAAGTCTATTTATTTTTTAGATAAGGGAACTTATATAGCAAAGTCGAAATTATTTACAGATACTAGTGGTCTTGTCAGTTTGTACATGAGATGAGTAACACTGACTATAAGGATTTGGGGTGCCACATTTTAGAAAATCTAATTTCATGTATGTAAGGAAAATTTCATACTGTATAATACTTTCTTTATATTTCAACTAACAATGTTTATAGGATGCGAGCGGCGCAAGGCACTTGAGAAATTAATATAAACATAAACCTAGTTGCCCTTAAGGCTGGGCTTTTGTAGAGTGAGAGGCAAATAGATGCATTTATTTTGATTAAGTATAAAAAATTAAAAAGCTAAAAGATCTGATAATCAAGTTAGGTGCATGCAACAGCTATTATTATAGTGATTATTATAAGTTTTTGTCCCAAAATTTTCATATAAGCCTGTTCTGTGCGCACAAAATGCCAACCTTAAGTCAGATATTAAATATGATCTCCGAATGTACTGTCCGTCTAGTCGCCGTGAGTCATTGGTGGTTATCCCCAATGTTTAGTTGTTGGAGAGTCACTTTGCTGGTAGGTAGTGTCTGCATCGCTCAGCAGGATTTGAGTATTTGAGTTTAGGCACATTGCTGGATATTGCTTGGAAGTTCTGGATATTGCTTGGAAGTTCTAGATATTTATATCTTGAGTAAAGTGAAAGCTCTCATATAATCGACGTCAACTACCTCATTACGTATGAACATGAAAAGGTCTATTATTAATAGGTATACCAATGGAAATAAACATTTGCCCAAAAAAAATTATCTTCATGTTGCCGGAAATAAAAGCAGATTATATAGGAAATTTTCTAGATACATTAACATGACAGGCAATACAATAATAATTATTATATAATCTAAAACATTTGCTATGCATGATATGAAATCTTTTATCCTGCGGAACTACTCACTTCAATATTTAATTTTCTCACTACCTATTGTGAAACGGACTACTCAATGGGTCATAAAAATTTAAGAAACTTTCCTAACACCCAGCTATACAGTTTTTTTTACGAATGTTTTCATTTAAGAATTAATATTATTTATTATTGTTCTAAAGTAGGCAACTTCCTATTTACGCAATACCAAAATAAAAGCAACCTGTCTAAAACAGAAACATTATCATGGAAATATATACCTGTTTATTTCCAACCATGCGTAATCAAGTGAGCTACTTGCTAAGAACAGCATTTCGTTATTTTCTTATAGGTATAACGAATCATTTAAATGTAAATAAAAACTGTCTAGTAGGCCGGTCAAATAGTGCAGTAGAATTCGGTAAAATCGCAGACTAAAGGCAAGTTCTGATTTTTTTATCTGTTGTTAGGTTGTTGTTAATTACCACTACCAGTAATGTACATCCAAGTTTACAGCTTCTAAAGACCTGTGATAACTTCGTCTCACTCGAAAAACCGCGAGATTTTCGAACTTTTTTCGGGATTTTCACTATCTTCTAAACTATGCGTTTTGTTAGTGAAACATGTCATTGCGCTTTTAAAATGGATTAAATTTGCTACAACTTGAGGCCAGAACCAGCTCTGTAGGTAAATTTCATACGATCTAAATGGAAATCGCATCAAAAGTAAAAAGTCAGCAAGGCCTTTGTAAAACAAAAGCGGACCGCCTTTGTATTTGAAGAAGATGCCGACAGTATACATGGGCGGCCGCTTTATTTTACAAAGGACTCGCCGACTTTTTACTTTTTATGCGATTTCAATTTAGATCGCATGAGCTTTACAGTAGTTACCAAGATAGCCCTCCAAAAATTGGCATTTTTTTCCAAAAAAGTGAAATTTTAAGATTTAAGAAATCGGAGATAATACTCATTTTATGTGTAAAGTCATACAGGAGATATTGTAGTGAAGGTAATTCGTTTTAATTTAAGCACAGTCGTAGGTCCGATAGTTTCCTCACAATGCTTAAAAATGCAAAAAAAGTCCAAGTATAACTTACTTACATTTTAATTTCTTCACGCACTACAAATTTACTTTATTTCATATCTGTTTATTTAGACAAATTTTACTATAATGCGAAACATATACAGATTATATATATAACACCTTTGAAGAGTCAATTATCACATCTTTGAAGAGTTAATTATCATAAAAATGACCCAGGAGAAGTTGCTGGCCAACCACAGCAACAAACGACGACTTGAGGGAATCGAGGGAATGAAACGAGGGAATTGAGACGAAGCAGGCAGTCGAGGATGCTAACTGCGATATCGTCAAGATGGCACTTGACAAGAGCACCTCTTTTCAGTCTGCTAATCATTGGAGAGGATGTGGACCTCTTCGTCCTTCTCAATGGTTTGAGAACGGCTATGAAGAACGTTTTTTTTCTTCAGAAAAGTGACGCTGGCCCCTTACAATACCGCCAACCTCATTCAATCGTGGAGATTTGAAAGTTCTCGCAGGATTCGATTTGTTTCTCCACGCCTTCACTGGGTGCGACACCACCTCTGCCCTTTTCTGGTATGGGCTGGTAAGAACAAACTATGGAGTCATCCAGAAATACCCTCATCTCATCACCACAGCTGATGATCCTCCAACCTACTTCAATCCACCAAGCCATGGCAGATGTCGGAGCGAAGTGCCTAGTAGCTCTGATACCCTCGATACCCTCCTGAGCCTGCGCTATAAAATGTTGGGTCCGAATTAACACCCGGTAATTTAATACAGTTTGCAGATTAAAAAAAATACTAAATTCTCGATAATAAATTTAAAAACGCAGTATAAAATAACAAGAAAGGCCTTATATATTTTTTTAAATCACAATATAAAATATACAATTTGCACGCTGTTCAAAAGTTCTGGTCGGTATTTTAATGAAATATGCTCTCAACAAAGAAGTAAATGCTCGATAATTTTCTTGGAAAATCAACTAGTCCTTCTATGCCGTGTACACGTATTTTTGTCGCAAAACTGGTCCTCCTTGGCAAACCTTATGCCACGTACACGTATTCTAAAGTATGTTATTAAAATTTAGGAAACATTTTAATTTTTACGTTACGTTTATCGAGCCTATATTATTTTTTTCGAATATTTAATAATTTGGAAAGCATGTGAATTTGGTACAGAGCAATCAATTTATTTATAGAGCATCTATTATTTTTATCGAAAATTTATTATTTTAACAAGCACCTTAATTTTATATCGAGCATTCATCACATTTATCGGGAGTCTATTATTTATATCGAATATTTAGTTTCTCCTCATGCTTTTGCATAAATTAACTGGAAAATGTAACATTTGAACAAATTAAAATTAACAAATGAATGTAACATGAATAAAATATCGTGCATTTAATTTGTTCCCTAAAATTTTTGCGAAAACAGCCAGCCGCCTCCGCTTGCTTTGTTAACCTCGCCTGTTTGTCTGCAACAGAAGATGGTGCAACATTCCACGCCTACCGAACCTACCACCAAGTTCAGAAGTGGTTGGGGGTGGAAAAAGATGCCATTCAATGAGGATGGAAGAAGGCAGATCAGGGGCTCATTCCGACAACAATGATGAGCGAAGTGGCACACCCGTCTCTTCTGAAATATCAATCATGCGGGTGCGGGTGCAAGAAAGGTTGAAATGCTCGGCACTTTGCAAATTTTGCCCTGGCGTCTTGCCAAAACGTCGCCGTAATTCAGATTGCCGAAGGAGGAGAAGACGACAACGTCGACCATCCACTACTTATTTTTCAATCTGAATCGTACGATTTCGCACGATCCACGAAGCGGGCAAATTGAACTATTCCAACCCAACAATATCTCTTGTAAATATATATGCATATACCTACAATATATATCAATAAATAAAAATGTGAATTAATTACATTGTAAATATATTAATAATAGGCTAAATATATATTTCTTGTGGATATACATGGGTTTCACTCTTTTTTTTTAATGCCAAATTTTGGAGGATTGAGGGTATCTTGTTAACTATTGTACATACAGAGCTGCTTCTGGTCTCAATTGTCTCAAATTTCAATTTCCAAAATCTCAATTGTTGTCAATGTACTTTAAAAAAGTAATAACATATTTTACGAACAAACGCATAGTTTAGGAGATATAATGAAAAAACCGAAAAAAGTGCGAACTTCACGCGATTTTTCGAGAGCACAGAGTTAATACAGGTCTTTCGAAGCTGCAAACTCGAATTTAACACTATAAATAAAAAACCAAATTTTAACACTAAAAATAAATATTATATTTTTAGTTACCTATAAATTACCCCGCTAAAATTTCTGAAGCCCACTTTGAAATTAGAACCTGACTACCTACGGGTAGGGCTGGGAAAAATAATCGATTGTAATAGATGATCGAACGATCGTCGATGAATCGATCATCGATTATGAAAAAAATCAGATATTCAATTAATCGATTAATACGCTCAAGTCGACAGTCAACATATATTGTTCGCCTTCTACTTCTAGGAAAGTAACTTAATATACTATATTTAAACATTAATTAGCATTGTGCAATATTTCCATACTTCTTAATATAGATTGTTGGTTGCTTTGCTCGTTAATACAGAAGTAATTATTGTTCTTTTCTTTAATTATATTTCCAAGCAAAAATAATTTAATTTATTTATGCTCAAAATAATCGACTAAACATTATTTGATTAATTTAAATTTACCAAAAAATCGATTTTCAGATTAACTGATTACCCTCATCGATCATCTATTAATCTATCATTATCTCAGTCATTTTATTCCTGTATTAATCGATCATTTGATTAATTGATAATTGAAAATCGATTAATCGGAAATAATCAATTGTTTTTAATAATCGATTATCGATTGTTAAATTTCACAAACGCCCAGACTTACCTACGGGCCTGGGTAGAGTACGTATTTTGTGGTTCCGTAAGAAAAAGTTATATAATATCGAAACTTATGCAATATTTATCAGTCAGTTGCAATAGTGGGAACTTGCTGACTGATGCATGTTTTTCTTCATCAGACGTTCTCGATTGTTTTCCTTATTCAGACTTATGATAAAATACTTTCAACATATGCATAATATAGGAATTATTGGATCACGGAATTCTACAATTATTACTATCATATTAAGATATACACTGACACCCTGTGTATACCTTTTTTGTGTGAACGGGGATAAACTTTTTAAATATGGCATTACAGGACCTGTGTTGGAATGGATAGGATCTTTCCAAAAAAGTGGGTCTCAAGAGGTTCACATAAAATGTAATTATAATGTACATAAATCAAGCCCAACTAATATCAGTACTGGTGTTCCCCAAGGGAGTGTCTTGGGGCCACTATTGTCCTTGATATTTATAAACGATATTGTCAATAATAAACTTAATTATAACTCATTTATGTCCATATTTGCAGATGATACATCCTCTTCGGTATCATCAAAACACTTTGACGAACCCAGCTTTGGTGGAATGAAGACTATATTGAGTATTCAGGATAATGTTCTGATAATGGTGTTGTACTTAATAGTATCAAAACAAACTTCATTTTTCACAACCCCGGAAGTAGACATTGTATTATTATAGACTAGGTCACAAATCCGAGTGACACGAATTGGAATAATTAATTGTGTACCTACCTATAGTCGAGAAATAACATGCAACTTACTCATAGGAAAGAATTAACTAAAACTCATTTACATGCTATTATAATAGCCGCGACAAATTTAAAATTTCAAACTCGCCCTAATTTTTGTACCCAATATTTCAGTAACATTTTCATATACGCGGGGAGGGAAGTTCCCGTTTTACTTCCGGTTTCCCTGAAACTTTAGCAACTTCTCTTTTCGAGTTCAACTGACCTGAGCTGCGTTAGGTATTGGACGGCAATATAAAATGTACGAAATTACTTCAGAGATCATAGATCAGGTAATCTAAACTATTACAACACATCATTATATCTATAGGCTACACCTATGTATCTATACCGTATCCTAGGTATGTGCTTATATTTTTGTTTGTCTTTTCTTTATGCGTTGGGACGCCTATGCGCTAGATAGGCACGTGGTTAGGTAAATTAAATCCCTGTAACATACGCAATTTAAATAATAGCATGATTTGTAAGTTTGTTCGTACCTTTCATAATATTAGTAAAAAAAATGTCGGGATCGTACCACGAGTCCAAAGTACAACCGCATGCAAACTCAGACTAATTATTATCTAAGTTACATTTAATACTATTTATATATTTATACATATTTTTTCACGAATGATTAGCAATTAATTCTATGTGCTTGTACCGAAGTATTATGTTTTCTTTTTTCATTAATATCATTTGTCAAGGTTAAGGCAGAGCGAAAATAATGCAGATGAGAGGTATATATATATATATATATATATATATATATATATATATATATATATATATATATATATATATATATATATATATATATATATATATATATATATGTATATATATATATATATATATATATATATATATATATGTATATATATATATATATATATATATATATATATATATATATATATATATATATATATATATATATATATATATATATATATATATATATATATATATATATATTATATATATATTATATATATATATATATATATATATATATATATATATATATATATATATATATATATATATATATATATATATATATATTAATATAAACGAAAATACAAAACTTAATTCGGCAATCTAATTTAATAAATACAACAAATTAAAATTTAATTCAATTCAGTAGCCTGCAACTGTATAAGCGTAGGCAAACACGTGCCTATGACCTACGTACAGAGTATAACGTAACGCCAACCAGCTACATGATTGATCAAAACGTAATATCGTTATAACTAAATAATTAATCGCCAAAAAAATATGTTTCAAGTGAAATTACAATAGACAAGTCATCAATCATAGTAATATATATATATATATATATATATATATATATATATATATATATATATATATATATATATATATATATATATATATATATATATATATATATATATATATATATATATATATATATATATATATATATATATATATATATATATATATATATATATATATATATATATATATATATATATATATATATATATATATATATATATATATATATATATATATATATATATATATATATATATATATATATATATATATATATATATATATATATATATATATATATATATATATATATATATATATATATATATATATATATATATATATATATATATATATATATATATATATATATATATATATATATATATATATATATATATATATATATATATATATATATATATATATATATATATATATATTATATATATATATATATATATATATATATATATATATATATATATATATATATATATATATATATATATATATATATATATATATATATATATATATATATATATATATATATATATATATATATATATATATATATATATATATATATATATATATATATATATATATATATATATATATATATATATATATATATTATATATATATATATATATATATATATATATATATATATATATATATATATATATATATATATATATATATATATATATATATATATTACATTAATTATAACTAAAAAACTACAAAATCCCCTTGCATTATATACAGTGCGTTGGAAAAGTAACGGTTAAATTCAATATTTCTTAAGACTGATGTTTCAGTGACAGTAAATAATGTGATAAAAGTGTTGTTAATCATTAAAAGCCAAGATGTTATCCGAAAAAGAGAGAATATAAATATTAATTATGATAACATAAACACATAAAGTTTAAGTTTGTGATATGTTCAATTCGAAATATGAAGGTAAGAACGTCAGTCTGGTCAGTCAGTCAACAGTAAACAGGATTGAAGAGAAGTATAGAGAGCATGGCACTGTCAGAGATCTTCCGAGAAGTGGACGTACCAGAGTTGTTAATGATGAAAATAGTTTAAATGTTTTGTTGTCCGTCCATGAAAATCGGCATTCGACGATCTCTAGGAATTTAATGATTATATTACGGCTATTTTCTCACTTTTCTCAAATATATATATATATATATATATATATATATATATATATATATATATATATATATATATATATATATATATATATATATATATATATATATATATATATATATATATATATATATATATATATATATATATATATATATATATATATATATATATATATATATATATATATATATATATATATATATATATATATATATATTTGGAAAGGGATAAGTATTCAAAATAGCACTAATGCATACATGCATATTTTAGTGGAGCATATATCAAGCACACTTTGTAACTAAATATAACTGATTCTACTTACATCATTCTATTTAAATCATCAGTAGTTTCTGTTAGTACAAATCCACTCACCTGGAAGAAAAAAAAACTGTAATTGTGATTTAAATGGTTGAAATCGAGATAATAGTGATAACTTTAATTAACATATTTCATATTTTTATGATAGGTAAGTACGCGTTATAAATTCGCGTGGAATATATTGAAATGGACCCTATCCCTTATTTAGTTAATAAACTTGCGACGTCGTGACCTCTGTTTTGTTTAAAGACGAGATACCGATTTTTAAATAACAAGCGGTTAGGGCACTAGGAAAGACGTGGTGCGGGGTGGTTGAGATAAGTCGGGATATAGGGAGACGAGGGATCGCATATGGGGAAGCAGGTAGTTGGGCTCTGGTGTGTGTTGGTGTTTGACGTGAAATTTCACAGGTTAATAAATATACTTAATTTGTAATGTTTATTATTAACTTTATTATCTCGAGAATGTATGCCATCATTTTATTAAAATTATCCGTGTTATATTATGTTTTGAACTACAAATAATCATGATACGTTATGCATAAACTATGAATATTTTACTTGTTTATTTAGTGTGTTCAGCTCATTCTGTTTTAAGATTATTTCATTTTGTTTTATTCAGTTCGATCTAAGTATGTAATGCTGTTGACCTTTTTGTTCCATTCATGACTACGAGTAGGTTTTTCATACTTGTGGGTTTTGACTTATAACAGTGACTTAATTGCCGCTTATTGTATGAGATGATGAATGTTTGCGCCTTGTTGAATTTATTAACACTTTTCTCCCGTGCCTGGGCGAACACGCTAGTTGCCTCCCGTATGGGACCTTCGTTTTCGCACCAAAACCTTACAACTACTAGCTGGGTTGCCTCCCGTATGGGACCTCAGTACCTTCTGACGAAAGTCGGCTAACTAACAACAAACTCTTCAGTTTTGTATCTTGAGAATGATTGTAGATTAAAACACAAGTACGGCAACCCTTGTAAGTTTTCATTTTACTTTCATCTAAGTGTCCAACAGCATTATTGCGATTCTTTTGAATAGAGATCGAGGGTTTCTCTGCCGTGCTCTTTCCCCTCGTGAATTCAAGGCTAAGTACGGCATTTATTTATTTTATATTGTTCATAAATTAATACCTGTTTAAATAAATCAGTAGGTGTATTAAAAATGCTTAGTCTTTTCTTTTTCATCTCAAAACTCCCGCTTTTCGTTAGTAACCAGTGCATCTCGGACAGGGTTAATTTAAATTAAATACAACGTAGGGTAGGTATTTCCCCCTTTTGACATTACAAAACAACACAACATCACCTGTGCGTATTTTAAATACACATTTCATTGAATATTTGCCTGCCTGAAATTTAAAATATTCTCAGTATCAACAACCAAAACATTTTATAGGGAAGTAGGTATATCGAAAAGGATTTCATATTATGTTACTAACTGTTACCCGCGACTTCGTCCGCGCGTTCTGAGCCCGCGCGACTAACAGCCTTTGTGATATTAAGTTCGGGGAGGGGAAGCGGTGAGAGGCGCCGTTCTGTACACTGCTACTTTAGTTTATTTTATTATTACTCGAAGATCGAAAGGGAGATTTACGTTAATAATTCATTATTTAGTAGTGTTTATATTGGATGTATACTTTCCCTATTTGAAACGGATTTTATTCACAATTTCATGGATTTTAATTTTTTGCACGGAACCCTAATTCTTTTCCTAAAATAAAAGTAGCCTAAGTTACTCCTTATAACATCAGCTATCTGCCAGTAAAAGTCCCGTCAAAATTGATCCAATCGTTTCGGAGATTAGCCAGCCGGAACAAATGGGCAGACAGACAAAAATTGTTTTTTTTTGTTATTAAGTACCTACCGTATATACTTTCATATGCATTTAGTAAAAATCTGTTATTTTGACATTACAGACATTTCAATTTTATTTATTTGTATGGATTTTAATTTTTTGCACGGAACCCTAATTCTTTTTCTAAAATCAAAGTAGCCGAAGTTACTCCTTACATCAGCTATCTGCCAGTAAAAGTCCCGTCAAAATCGGGGCAGCCATTTCGGAGATTAGCCGGACATACAGAAGATACAGACAGACACACAAAAAAATTTAAAAATTACCGTATATACTTTCATATGCATTTAGTAAAAAGCTGTTATTTTGACATTACAAACAGACACTCCAAATTTATTTATTTGTATAGATTGTGTTGTTAACTGCTTCGATAAATAATACGATAGCTATCCGGCATGCGGTAACGGTAAAGTATTCGCTTCTGCTATTATATTATAATTGGCATTCAATTGTGCACAGTCATTGAGTAAATGTAAATCATACATTGGTTGTTTCTAGAATCGATATCGATAATGCATTTCTTTATTAGCAGAACGCGAGTGCAAAATATCACGTATGCAACGTAACGTGGTACCGTACAATGCACAAAATAAGTCGCTCGAACCGTGTGCACCAGGAATCGGATACATGCCCCTTTCTATTAATTAAAGTACGTATACAGTAATCGGTACCTATTGAGTGATAGTACAGCATAATATGCTGTGGTGATAGGTACTAACATTAAGACACGCAGTAAAAAAAACTGATGAACTGGTTCTTATGTTGCAGATCAGGGTATTTTGGTATTAATATATGAAGGGTGCAGGAATAGAACTAGGAATGTCCAAAAAACCGTTTTCGAGATAATCAACTTTTTATTGCAAATTCGTTATTACAAAGCTTACAAAATGCAACAAATTGTGATTGATCATATACTAGGACACCTAAATGTGTCTTCTTTAGAACAGAGCAGAAAAATTTGTAAAGGAACGTTTAAGTTCAAATTAGCTGCCAAAATTTCACCCAAATATGCAAATATGCAGGAACAAAACAGGGAATGTTCACAGGCTCTACATTATGGTAATGGGCAGAATCTCTGAAAAAAATACAGTACTTATTAGTTTGGTCAGTCAAGTGTCTAGATTTCAGTTTCGTGTACTCTTACCATTCCGTCACTGCTCATGTGCAAGTTCGGTGTAAAAAACAGCTGCTTCTGGTTGCTGACAATATGCCTTAAGCTGCTGTAAGTTTAAGTATTTCTCCTTTTTTATAGGCAGTGTTTCTGGAAAATTTATACTGAGGTTACAAAGCGGAAGAACGTTGAATTCTAGATATGCTTACCCGTATATTTTGCAGTAGGAAGCTCAAATTCACCTTCGCCAAGTCTCGGCCTTAAAGGTTTTTTCCTACTAGCATTGACAATGCATCCAGTAAGAAAAGTGCCATTATAATTTGGCCGAAAATACAGTAACTTTGGGTGATCCTTTGTGCAATAAATTGCACGTACTTCTTGAATTGCAAAGGGACATTTTGCTCGAAATCTACCCTTAAAAAATGTTGTCCAGTCTTTAACCATATGTCTTTCAACCCTTATTACTGAAAATGGAGTTGGTTTTGTTCTAGAGTGCTCCAATAAATCATAGTACTCCTGTGGTAATTCCATTCGTGTCTTCAGGTTAACCAATCCCATGTTTTTATCACATTCCAGGTAGGAGTGTCCCCGGATTGGGAATGTGATACGGATGGACTCAAGTTTTCTTATAGAGTGTACAATATAATGCATCAACCGGAACACACAGTAATTTTTATTTTGGCCGCCAGCAGAATCACAGAATATGTGCAAATGTTTAACGCTATCGTCAGTGTGATTCATTATAAAGTCAAAAAGGAATGAGGAAACCTCATCAGCTCCTTTCTTTGCGACATTTTCAGGATATGTGTAGAACAGTGACTCAGCTGTACTCAAAACATGTATGTTAAAAGAATACATTGACAGTTGACGAAGATAGTAAACATCGTTTGTTGGTACGTTTGGAAGATATACATTTTTTTGGTAATCCATTGCAATTGCGATAAAATCATTACTAGTTCGGGCTCGCTGTTTTGCGCTTCTTTTTTTATCATAGAATGCCTGAGCCCTCCTTTTATGGAGTTCATTTTGATTTTCCAGTCTTCTTATGAGTACTGGAGCTTCTGGATTCCCTTCGGCTTTCAACCTGTTTACCTCTGCTGTAAATTTATCGCAGATACTACACGTATCGCTCCGCGGGTACCCGAAACTGATATTAAATTTTGTATTAAACGTATGTCTATAAGTCTCGTAAGAAACTTTGTCGCTCGGATACGCTTGTTGGAACATGTCAAACATTTTTTTTATATTCAGTTCTTGAGGTAGATAAAGTTTCTTTGAATCGTGTAAACTATAATGTGAATGCCTACCTTTGAAAGAGCTGATATGATCGAAAATATGTTGGTATGTAGTGTCAGACAAACTCTTTATTTTGGAGCTGTGTTGGCCCCTCTTGTCTTTTGGTGCCGTTCCTGTATGTTTTAAAGATTTCTGCAAATGCTCTAACTTGCCTTTAGTAATCCCATGGATGCTAAGAAAAGCTTTGTAGCAAACGGGTATCTCAACTGTACGGTCATCTTTTTGTACTCTAACTCTATAGGAAAATACACTGTCATGAAATATGGCATCCTCTTCCGACTTCCTATTTCGGCGCCTCTGGACAGGTGTAATCGAAATTAAACCGCATAAGTAACTATTTTGTTCATCATTGGTGCCCAAACTGTTAAAATATGACAGAATTGCATTACGTTGGTCGTTGGTAGTAACCTCAAAACATCTTAATCGTTTGCATAAACAGGCAACACCTGGTTCGTGGGAGGCTAGACGAACTTTCTTCATCACATCCTGAATTCGCCCGGTTTTAGGCCTCTTTTTTGGTTGTTGATGCACATTTTTGTCGTTCATTTTTCACACAAAACACAATAAAATCGGTAAGAAGTTGTTAAAACGTGACGAAGTGCCTCGAGATGCTCACTAACTGACTGGTGTATTCTATGGACCCTCCTTGTTTTATACGTGTGGCGCGTGGACGTTTCCAGTTTTATGCCTGCACAGCTAATATTGTTTTATTGAAATATACGAGACCTTTCTAGTTTTATACCGGTCCATATGACCATTCGATAAAGCTCAATAGGTACCACCTGATGGACTAAAATATCACTAAACATGAAAATTTGGACTCTCCTTGTTTTATTCCTGTACCCTTCATATAATATATATATACTGGTATTACTGTGTAACATCCACCCAACACTCAATTATTGTGCGGTGAGAAGTGTACGCATGTATGACCAATTTCGAAAGTTTCTGATTCTGTAAATTTTGAGTGGGCTTCAATATTGAAATGCAAAATTTTCTGAAAGCGGGCCCGATTTTATCCGACTATCACATGGTGAATTTTACCCGAGGGGTGAACCGCAGGGGAATTTTGGTGTACAAGTTCCAGGAATTGCAAGGAATTAGTGAGGAATTATAGGAATTAGTAGGGAATTGCGAGAATTAGTGGGGAATTGGGGGAATTTGTGAGGAATTGCAAAGAATTACTAGGAATTAGTGAGGAATTAGAGGAATTACAAATGCCAGTAAGTATAATTGTGCGAATGCGTAATGCGCATTCTAAAGAATTGCATCATCTTGCTACATCTGCTACATCATCATGCTACATCTGCGGAAGCAATACAAAATTTCTTTAAGACTGGCATTAAGTCCTCGTATGCCTATATTATAATGGCCCAGCCACTTAGTGAAGGTGCACCTTCATATTGCCTGAGTATTTTTGGAACGGACAATAGGTTTTCCGCATCTGATGTTATCCAGAGGTGGAATTACTTAATAGCCAAGTCGCAGACATGTGGAATTACTATTGCTGGATTTTCATCAGATGGTGATCCAAGATTGTTAAAGGCGATGCGCTTAAAATGTGTACTTCCTTTAACTAAGGAACCAAATGACTCAAACGATGATTTGGATCAGGAGGAATGGTTCAAAATTGATAAAAACGAAACTAAGGACTGTTTTATTCAGGATACGGTTCACATATTAACTAAACTGAGAACTAGGTTATTGAAACCCGACATTCTATTACCGATAGGTAAATATTTTCCTTCAGTAAACCATATCCGAGAACTTATTTCTAATTTAACTAAAGACAGACATTTATTGACACAAAGTTGAAGGTCACGTTGTGTCACCAGAAGACAAAATGAATTATATGTCTGCTGAGAAAATGTGTTGTGATTTGGTCCTGGAACATCTAAAGGCGACGTTACACGGCGTGGGGAGTGCCACGCCTGGAGTGAAAACTGTCGCGCCACACGCCGTATAATTGTGCTGGCGTGGCGTGGCATGGCGTGGCGTGCTGGGTCCTGTCGATTGGCGGTAAACTTTGCACATTTCAAACCGCGCAGCGCGCGAAGTGGACTGGAATGCGTATACAGTTACACGGTGCGGAGTCCAAATTCAGTAGATATTTAGCTAAGCAAGTGACAACATGCCGTGGTCAAACGAAGCAATATCAGAATTTTTATGCCTATACGAGGAAGAACCAATAATTTGGAACCCGAAGCACAATGAGCACAAAGATGCTGTACATGATTCCTGGATGCAAATCCAATTAAATTTTATTATTACTTGCACAATCAGCGAATTAAAGAAGAAGAAAGAATCACTAATGGGCACGTTCCGAAAATTAAACACGAAAGTAAAAGCAACCATGAAGACAGGATCAAGTGCAGATGACGTTTTTAAGCCAGACTGGTTTGCTTACGAGCAAATGGCGAAATTCCTCCAATCAGTATATACTCCAACGGTATATACTTAGGTTAGGTTAAGTTATACTTACCACTGTTGTTACCTTTAGTTGACAAACTAACTAAATTGTACCTGTTCTAAAGTTCCTATTAGAATATATCTAAAAGTTTGTATTTTGTAAGTTTGTTAATTTTTTATTGTACAATAAAATTTATAAAAGTTCAACTGATATTTTTATTTTACCTTCAGGAAAAATTAACGAATGATAACCTGTTAGAAGTACCTAAGGAATTGTGGGAATGAATTAGGAATTGCGGGAATTAATTAGGAATTGCAGGAATTTATTAGGAATTGCGGGAATTTATTAGGAATTGCGGGAATTTATTAGGAATTGCGGGAATTTATTAGGAATTACTAGGAATTGGAAACAAAATTAGGAATTAGTGTACAAGATCTCGTCCTGCGGTTCATCCCTCGATTTTACCCTACAGTAACAACCCCATTTTTTGGCCATAGGTTGTGTTAAAAGCCTTTAATTATATATTTATTTCACGTATGTATTACATAGACTAGAAGAAATCGAAACAAGGGTTTGGACTAAAATAAATCCAAAATACATAAAACAAGTTAAGTATATCTAACTATTTTCGCAGTCGATATTGTCTAGTTTTTTACAAGGAGTACATTTGTGTTTGTTGTCCTAGAGGTGCTTTCAGTATGGCCCTGCTAGACTACGCGTCACCCTCTCGACGTAATTAAATCGAATAAGGCCGGGTTTCCCCTCTAAACGTGTGAAGTGTGATTGCTAACCCTCGATAGAGTAACTCGCATACTTAATAATAATAATAATAATTGCTTTATTCGCCCAACAGGTAACACCCAATTACAGGACAAAGTTAATATTAAGAAATATATATATATATATATATATATATATATATATATATATATATATATATATATATATATATATATATATATATATATATATATATATATATATATATATATATATATATATATATATATATATATATATATATATATATATATATATACAGGGTGTCCCATAATAACGTGTGCAAAGGAAGATTACAGATTCCTGGACTCAAAATAGATAGAATAAGACTATTTCACCGGTATTCTAAATCGCTTTGTTTCGCAGCTAGATGGCCTGTTTGTAAAAAAAAAATAATTTTGTAAATAACTGGAATATGTATCAATCGATTTTGAATATTTTTGGGTTGTGGACTTTTGGTCTTCATCGACACATTTTGGTTTTATACCGAGTGTTTTTTTAAAACTTATAACTCCTCGAAAATTTATGTACGGCGATAATATCAGTTCACAACTTTTTTTTCTTTGGTGCATAAATGACCACTATTTTTTATTAGATAAGTGATACCATTTGAAAGTTTTTAGGTATCTTATAAAATTTTTATTAAATTAGCGGTTTAGGTACAAAAAAATATTTTTTTAAATGTCCAACATTATCTTGCCACCCATACTACAATACTTAACGAACTGCTTTTGTTGATTGGCGATGCATAAATGTGCCTATGACCAACGAACAGAGTATAGCGGAACGTCAACCAGCTACGCGCATGATTGGTCGAAACGTAATATCGTTATAACTAAATAATTAATCGCCACAAAAATCTGTTTCAAGTGAAATTACAATAGACAAGTCATAACAATAATTATAAAATATCAATCCCTAATCAACTGTGCCTAAATTGAA
Organism: Tetropium fuscum; assembly: GCA_964058915.1. Classification (NCBI taxonomy): domain Eukaryota; kingdom Metazoa; phylum Arthropoda; class Insecta; order Coleoptera; family Cerambycidae; genus Tetropium; species Tetropium fuscum. The sequence goes on along the minus strand of CAXKVY010005645.1, from coordinate 153,729 downwards.
GGATTAATGCAAAAGCATCAGTGTAAATCGAGAGTTTTAACCAGGAAGAAAAATCAAAATGTCGAGGCAACGCGTCACATAGAAAGTGAAGTTACACGACAGATATTGATTTTAACTGTATGGTAGCATTTAGAATTCAAAATTATATAATATGACAATCAAAGTGTAATAGTTTTATGCGAAATTAAATAAATTAAATATTATGATTCAATCTGATTGGCCAGATAAAAATAACATAACAAGGAAAGAAAGAAGTAGGTAACCAGGATGTTGCATTTGTTTCTTATTACGGTACATTCGTAGAAACTACAAATATTATTAAGAGTTTAGCTATGGCGTTCGAAGAGGTAACAGCCACGCTCCTAAATTTAATGAAAATTTATTATAAAATAATTGTAAATTTAAAGTAATAATAGTAAATTTGTGCGAAATAAGCAGTGACCAGTAGACCAGTGTAAATGGTCTAGAAGCACAAAGAACCGCATGAATAAGTGTTTTCATTGTTTTTACAAGTAAGAAGTGAAAGAAAGGCTTGGTAGCGTCCCAGCCCAGTAAAAGAAATTTGCGATCAATAAAAAACAAGAAAAGGAAGCAATCTTTCACAGTAATCAATTTAATAGAATATTAAATACTACAGTAGCATTAAGTAATAAATTTGAGGGCAAATTAATCCCAAGGCGAGATCCAACAAAGGAATTCCAGAGGCAGTTCAGCGACATTCCGCTAGATGACATCACCACCAGAGCCCGTCGGCAGTTCGTGTAACAGTGAAACCAAAAAGGTGATAAATTTTGTGCGTAGTGATAAAAGGATTAATATATTTTTCAAGTCGAAATTTGCTAGTATTAAGGAATATGTAATAGATTTAAGTTACGTAGGTTTTGTCGCACGATAGGAATAAAGTTTTAAGGTTTTGTTTATTTTCATTAATCACATCTGATAGTAAACAGAGTCATATGCAATCAACTTCATCTTTCTTGTTCTTTTTTGAAAATTTCAGGAAATAATTTTAAACTAATACAATTTGAGCTTCACTAAAATTTAATTAATTTAATAAGAGTTTGCATACTATAAAATTCATTATTTTGAGTCAGTAACTTCATCTCAGAAATAACCTTTTAAAGAAATTTCCCCCTCTAAGACTGAGTGCAGATGACTAGTGATCCTTCAATTAAAATTTAAAAAAATTAGTGTTCATAGAACTGGCGCCCATAAAACAGAGAAGGATTCAATAGGGAAGAAAATAGTAAGTATCCTATAATCAGATTGAATGTTCCATCATAAAATATTATTATTGCAAAAGCCTAAAACATATTAACATTATATACAATACTTGCAAAATTTATGTAATTTATAAACATACATATTATTTCACTAGGTATGCAATAGAAAATTTGAACAATATCAAAAAGAAAAAAGGAACAACTCAAAGTGGTGTAAAGATGGAATAATAATAAGAAAAGAAAAGAGTTTTCTGTCAAATATGCATCAAAATATAATTAAGAAATTATGAATGAAAATTTTGGCTAGGATATTTTTATAATTCATCCAGTGTACAGATGTTTATACATCACAATTTTGATTTAATTTATTATAGTTACTACAGATGCAGTATAAAGGTGATTTTACCATCATATTAATATTGGCACGTACACAGTGAAATGTAGGATTTTGGCGAGAGTGCGTTCTTGAAATAGGGAAGTTTATTTGAGAAAGAATTGCAGGGCAGTCAATTTTATTATTTAGTAATTTGTGTAAAAAGTTAGCATAGAACAAATTCTTCGAAACTCCCAAACTATCAAAATTAAATGTACTCAACAAATAATTGTTGTCTAAACATCTTTTGGGGTATATCCCTGTATTTCTAATAGACAAAAATTTTAATAACTTTCTTTGGACTTGCTCCAAGGTGTGTTGGAAAACAACGTAATAAGGGTTCCAGATTATAGATCCATACTCTAGTTTTGATCTTACATAAGAGTAATATAATGATTTTAGGCATTCTGCGTTCGTAAATGATTTGCAGTTTCTTATTATGATAAATCCTAACATTTTGTTGCGCTTTTCTTGCGGGAAATTCAAAATATTGTGCGTCAATATTATACCTATTGTATAAATAATGAAACCAACATTTATATCTACATTTAGGCTAATTGATATAGGCGAATATAGGCAGTCATAATAGTGAAGTTGTATCTATCGAAGTCGTATCAATCGGACCATGTATGTACTTTTAACAATTCAGTAAAAACAAAAAACCATAGAAAACACAACACCTAAGATGAGTTCATCTATAATTTTTTTTTAACTTACTCCAAAACATATTATGTATATTTGAAATGTGACTAAAGTACGAGAAGGAACTTTGTATACTGAATAATAGGTATATGTATGTATATAACTATAGGTATTTCACCCAATTCTCGAGGCGTTACGGCCATTTAAATTACAGCAGGTAAATTTGTTATCTACGTACATACGAACATGGTCTATACAGAAAAAACTACTATATTATAATTTAACATTGAAATATTATTAACTTAATTTCCATATTGTTTTGTTGGCTTATCTTATTTACGATAATGTACGGACTTGGACTTACCTACTAATATATTTTCTTGACCTGGCAGTTCTCCGTCATAATATTATGCTGTTATGCTTATTTTTTATTTTGTTTTTGTGTAGGCATATCGTGAAATACGTAGGTTTTTGGTAATACGCCGTTTACATACAACATTTAACTTGTAACATTTCACTTGTCAGCTAACAAGTCAGATCACCTTAAAAATATTGTTTGGTTTGTAAAATAAGAATAACCTTGTATTTGCTTTTACTTTTATGATCTTTTTCCTGCTTTCTTGGAGGAAAGGAATTTCTTGCAGAAAAAAAATGTTCTACCCTTATTTGTTAGTGGTTTTAGATCAAATTGATGATGAAGACGAATGGTAAGCGTAAGCACAGACTTTTGATAGATACCAAGTGAGGATCAGGAGAAGACAATTACGTGACTTGAATGATCAGTTAGATACAGCAGAAAAAATAATTTACAGAATGTTTAGAGCATATGTTGTTCAACGAAATAATTTCGCCTTTTATGAACATGTATAGAGAGAAGAAATAGCCATTTCAAAATTACAGAGAATTTTAGCGCGCGCCAATATCCTTGGCTAGAGATGTGACTTCGATAAGCGGGGGCCGAGTGGTACTATTGCTCTTTAATATCTCTGTAGGCCGAGACCGCCTCGTAAGGGGTAAGCCGCGCGTTTCACGTGACCCTCCCCACAAAAATGTGATCAGTGTCACGTGAAGTTACGCAGCCTCCCCCGGTCCTGGCTGATGGCCCCACGGCAGAGCCCTGCTTCTGGCGCTCATGACTTTCTTCGCCGGTGTGTATTACCCCCGGGGGTGTCATGTCGGGTGTTAGAATTTTAGCTACGTTACATGTGTTGTATATACATACATGGCAGTTATCAAAAGTGCGTGGGTCAAGACTTGTTCATATCTATGGCTCTCATCTGTGATAGTCAATCAACTAGGACACCGCATATTTAAATTTCCCACAACAGAAGAAGACGAGACAAGGGTCAAAGAATTTCTGCAGAAAGGTGGTTTGTTGTAGCAATTGATTGCACCCACAATGCTTTACAAGCACAAACCCCCTCTTTTCAAAAAGCGGAAATGCCGGGCATATTTTTTTTAAATCGAAAAGGATTCTATGCAGCTTTAACGCCCAAATAATAGTTGATCCTTCCTCACAGACTTTAATTGTTTCATTACTCCTTTTTTTCTATCTTACCACACTTTTCCACTATGTAAATGACTAAAAACAAGTTATGAAATATACTTAAATACATCTATTGAGTTAGATAAGTAACATATTATATTATCATATTTGTGTACATTACTACAAGCATATTTATTTATTTATTTATTTATTTGGACCCAACATAGTGTAGTTACAGCAAATTAGCAATTAAAATGGTAAATAGGAGAAATAATTTATAAAGTTTCAAAAATTTGGGTGCAGACTCTTAATAGACGTCCAAATACAGATCAAAAAGAGAGTTCCCACCTCTCAGGAGGGTGCTCCATCCCCTTTTGCTTCATAAACCACCCTCTTTAATGTGAACTCTCGCTAGTTTTTTTAAATTTTTCCCAAAAACTGTTACTCTGACGAGGAAAATGAATAGGACCTTCGGTATAAAATATTCGGTATAAAATTCTACATCATTTATGTTCTATAAACTTTTTTCTATCTTTAAGTCAACTCTCACAAACATGGTTTGAAAAATTAGGAAATGTTGCTAGTTAGGCAAAGCAGATTTTCCAACATTAACCCTGTCTAAAAGGACAGAAAAAATATGGCGACCGAAAATTTTGTTATTACTACTATGTCTCTTATATTCGAGCCCATTTCCACACCACGGCTGAGGTATCTAGTCTAGATCTCCCGGCGCGTTTTTTGCGGTTTTTTAATTCATGGAGTAATTTGGACGAAACGAGGTACATTTACAACGCTTACATTAATTTCATTAAAAAACGGTACGGCCAGAGAGTAATCGTAGTATTTGACGGTTATTCTGAAAATAAGGAGTGAGTACAAGAGGCATAGAACGACCACAAAGACTTAAAACGAATATCTGCTGAAATAATTTTCAACGAAAAAACGCCAGAAAAATCACAGAAAAATTTAATGGGCAATTTGGCGAATGAAGAACGTTTGATTAACCAACTGATGGAAACATTGGATTATGCCGGTATCCAAGTTCTTTCTGCAACAGATGATGATGATGTTCAAATTGTCCAAACTGCTATTAAGAAAGCCTATAATAATCCCACAGTAGCAGTTCTCATTCTCATAATTGCTCTTTGTCCTCTTGACATTCGATTTTTAAGATATGTACAAGGAAACATCAAGGAAAGGGTTTACTGAGAAGAATACGAAAATAAAATGACGTCACTCTAAATCCAATATGGCGGACGGTTTCTTCATGGGGGTGCATAAACCCCATGATATGGATATCAAATGAAAGGGTTCAAAGGAAACATGGGCAAAATGGCGGAAATCAATATGGCAGTTTTACCAATTTTAAAGAGTTATAACTCGGCAAAGGTTAGAGATAGTTTGGTGCTGCTCGAACAAATGTTGTAGGGACCGACAAGCGTCAACTGCTGGCGATCAAAAACTAAGTTGCTCCAATCCGTCTGAAATTGTTATCCCAGGGTTTTTGGAATCCCCGATTACGATTTTGGGGTCGAATCGTTCGGGTCAAATCTTGCAACTGAATTTTAAAACTACGCCATGATACCTGTCTATGATCCTGTCTAGGAGAAGGAAAGCTTCAGAATCAAACCCGGAACTATGTTTCGTTAGGCATATGTAAGCTTCAAGCTGAAATAAATACGTAAGAAGTAAGAAATAAGAGTTGAGTAGAGTCAAATCACTATAAGGTCTCCTTATGGAAGGACTAGACTGTACTAAATTAACAGGCCATTAACAGGACCATACAACAATGACGCATAAAATGAAATGAACAGACTTAGAAACATGTCCAGCGATAACTAAAAAATAAAAAATAATTCAATAGTAAAAACAAGCTTTTCTTTCAATGCTCAAAAGAGAAAAAAAGAAGATTTAAATGAAATTAAACCAATCAATTTATTACATTACAAATTATATGATATAAATAAAAGCTTGTGGCGAGATTTAACTGTGTAGATAAACAAGAATACAATTTGTAAGTTGATATTGACATATAAGTAATTCTAAGAAAAAAATATGTTTTCTATAAAATAGATAAATCTCACGACAAGTTTTTATATCATATAAATTGTGTAATGTTTTAAATTAACGGGTTTAATTTAATTTCAAGTTTATTTTCTTCTTTTTAGAGCATTTAAGTAAAAGCTTGTTTGTCAAAATGTTTTTTTACTATTAATTTATTTAAACCACCTTTTAATAATCTAATATTGTCATCTAAGTGGGGAAGCTGTTAGAATCCGCATTTTTAATTTATGCTCAAGAAACTAATTTAATATATAAAGTAGAATTCCTAAGCACCATAGTAAAATGAAAAGAAAGCAAGTAGCTGCTAATCGCGACTTATAATAGTGTATTTCCTAGTTACAATTTATTGTAATAAATAATAAAATGCTGTGGTAACACCGCATTTACTCTTACCATTATCGTTTCCTGCATTCCCATATTAAGTCCATGTTCCTATGTAGTTTTGTAATCTAAATGTTATGTGTATTTTATTTTGTACTCAATGTTTCCTTTTTGTGGTTGAAATATTATAATGATAGCTATAAAAAATGCGAGGGTCGTTCATAAAATAAGTTTCCGTATTTTTAAAAAATTAATAAAACACCTTTTGTTTCAGTTGTTGCAAAATGTGACAATCTTTTGGTTCAAAACCCTCAAGAATCTGTTGAGGTCAAAAACTAGCTAATGCGTATTGAAAATGTTCGGACCTCTAAGCATGCCACTCTGCTTTTCCATATTCCGACCTAGCGGCGCAGGAAATATCTCTAGGCTTTTTAATATGTTTAATTATTTTTAAGGTTCCCATTGGAGTTGGGTCGATATTGTTTCCACCCTGACATGTTGAGTCTATATAATAGGCCAGGCAACGGGGCGAAATAAAAGGAGTCTACCACGTAAAAGGTCCTAACAAGATGAAATTTGGTGGGAACGTAAAATTGAATATCCTGATGATAACCTTTGCGACCTTAGGGGAGGGCCGCTCGCGCCGCCGTTTTGGAAAGATGGCTGCCAAGCAGTTTTTGAGAATTATCTCCTGCCCTATGGCCAGCCATTTTCTTGTTCAAATTATTATTTATCCACATAGAGCAATAGCACAAAAGCATCGATTTTGCTGTTTAGTGATGAAGTTGTTGGTTTCGCGATGTACGATTAATGATTATATTTTGTAGAGACATGTCTGTTTCCTTAATAATGGGTATGATATTTGTCATTTTGTAACTCGTTTCCACATCACCCAGGAGGTAGAGTCCAATGGCGCATTTTCTTCTAATGTATAGAATGCATATATACATATTAATAATTTATTATTTAAAGAAAATTAATTGTTGTTAATATGACATAAGCATATATATATTGTGAACGAACATATTTAAAACTATTTATTATCAGATTATGGCTGTCTCCTATCTTTTCTGGGATTTATTCAGTCTGCATTGCTGGTCATAGCCATGCAATGCAAAAAACTATGTAAATGCATTTGATAATAATAGATATGTATACTGAAATTACTTTGCACATATCAATTAGCCGACATTTAAGGAAACAGGTGCAAAAGAAACGCTCCACCGCAACATTACCATTATTTGATTGTGTTTGGCGCGCTGTATCTTGTAAACTTAAGGTCTGACGAAAAAAATACATGGAATATATTTTATGTATTCTATGCTCTTCAATTTACTGCTTTACTACGTTTTACTACAATTTACTACTTTTTTTCGTATGGCCAATAGGAACGGAGATATTAACCAAAAACTGTTTTGGCAGCCATCTTTCCAAGATGGCTGCCAATGTATTTTCACAATGTATTTTACGATCCCACAAAAATTCCTCTTGTTAAGACCTTTTGCGTGGTAAAACTATCCATTGCCTGAGCTATAAAGGGTGTATAATAAAGAAGAAATAGCTTCCTTAGATGATTATAATACTTTAGAAATAGCTTCCTTAGATGATTATAATGTGATTTAAATTAACTTACAATTTTGCTTGCGTACAATTTTGCTTGCAAGGAGTTATTTATGCTACCCAAAATACATATTTTTTTACGATAATTTATTTATATTAGGGCGATCTTGTTAAATATTGGTAACTTTGTTTTTTTTGTAAATACGAATTAGGTATATAATATATATGTACTTAAAACGAATTACATGTAAATACGAATGAATATGACCTTGTTTTTGGGATAAATATACAGAGCACTACATTGTTTCCTTCCAATAGACATGAAAAAATGAAAAGCCATTAAAAAAAAAATAACAATAGCCAAAAAAAAAGGCTATTGGCATAAACAGATAATAATAAAATAACAATAAAAGACCCATACACGCACTAACATAAGACTTAAGATTTTTGTACCAACGCTTCTACAGCCCTGCTTTCGCTTATGTATAACTAACAACTAATAATAGCACTAATCACCCGCAAATGATCCCCACAAAATCCTAAGCCATAAGTCAGCGACAACTACCCACAAAACTGGACAGTCAAGAACATGACAACAATTTCCAACAAAATGAAAACCGACTAAAGTATTTCGGGAGAAATAGAGGTCAGAATAGAAAAATACAACGAATAATAATTGTTATCTTCATTTTTTTTAATGATAGATAACTTGGAAAATTATTATATTTTAAAACAACATTCGATTTGCTTTAAAAATGGCATACATATTGCATATGCATATATATATTTGCATTTCGGTAGTCAGCGACAAATAGCAAGTAAACAGTACAATGATCTTGTAATTTTCCTGATTTGGGTACTTTAGTTGTAATTTGATAAAATCCAGACAATCACTTGAAAATCTTAATTATCAAACATGAACAATGTACAGTAAATATATTTCGGATTTAATTATGGCACGTATGGGTACGACGTAAGAGAACCAAGTACTATAAACTACCTACTTACTTACACACTTTGAAATAGTGATGATGGCACCCATCAAAGCGCAACACAACTGAACCTTTCACGACCAAAATAACCGCACCGAAAATAATACTATACGTAAAGAGCAATGCAACAAACCTCCGAGGCAGAGTTTCACCGGTCCCAGCAAGCTATAAAACGCAACTAAAAACCAAACTAGTAAGTTAGAAGTAAGTGTGCCCGATGTAAGTAGGTATTTTCACTTCCTACTTTTCGGGATTCGGATCTCACAGGCAATTGATTCATTACTGCATTTCTTAATAGGATCATGTAATAGCCACTGTCGCTTTCCTATATGAAAGTGCACGCTTATTCGTTTACTTTGACGTACCGCGTTTATATATCGCTGACGGTTCAATAAATTCATGGCAGGTAAACACTAACACTGTGGTTAGCTGTAGAATATTGAGTTGTTTATTCGTACTGCTCAGGTGAGTTGGGGTCGCAATAATAAATATTATTATAATACTTCATACTGTGAGCTCGTAAAGTTTGGAATAAATTCAATTAATCGTTATTGAAGGATTTTCACAGGAAATCCTCGGACACGTCAACTTTATTTTATAAAATGTCACTTTTTTCAGCCATCGATTTTTTTTTTGTTTTGTTCGTTTTTGAGCTATGACGTCATCGACAATTTTTTTAAATGACAACCCATTTTTTTTTTCACGGATTTCTATAGAGCACATTTTTCTGAGTGCGAATATGTCAAAAACATAGTACCTTTAACATTAAAGTGTTCGAGATATTCGGTTGCAAAGTTTTAAGAATGAATTATACAAGCGATGACCAAATGCTAATCATTTATCAAGAAAGCGCAGGAAAAACAACAGTTTTGACAGTTGTCACAATTTTGAAGTTTTTCCTCGCAAGTTTGTGTTTTAATCAGTTGAATAATATCATTAAGTAAGTTGATTAATCATTATTCCATCATAATTCATTTTATTTAAAAATGGTCCGTCGTTTGAGTGAAAGGGAAAGAATCGAAATTTTGATGATGATCGGTTACGGGGACAGAGCTCGCACACAAGTAGAAGTTTGCCGTTTATTTAACAACAAATATCCAAACAGAGAACCAATTACACAGTCCACCGTTAGCAAAATAGAACAAAAGTTTTTAGAAGTGGGTCATACGAGAGATCGCCCTAGAACGGGTCGTCCACCAGTGCAACAAGATGTTAAATTGAATGTTCTACTAGAGCTTCAAGAAAATCCCCATTTACCCACCCGTCAAGTGGCGGCAAACAACGGAATAGTTCAAAGCTCCGTCTTGAAATATTTGAAATTGAACAAATGGCATCCGTATAAAGTGGTTTTGGTCCAAGAGTTAAACGAAGATGATCCTGACCGTAGGTTACAGTTTTGCCAAACCATGGCAACGCCTGATTGATGACGACGGATTTTTACGCAATATTGTTTTTTCTGATGAGGCTACCTTTTATCTCCACGGCACAGTTAACCGGCAAAACTGTAGATATTGGTCTCCTGAAAATCCACACTGGAAAATGGAAACTCGTAGTCAGTTTCCACAAAAAGTTAACGTTTGGGCTGGTATTGTAGGTAATCGTATTTTGGGCCCATTTTTCTTTGAAGGCGTATTAACAGGTGAAATATATTTAGAATTTTTAAGAGACGACTTAGTCCCTGCACTTGCGGTACTTTACCCAAATGACGTAGATCCAGATCTGCCCCATCACACGATATGGTACCAACAAGACGGTGCACCACCCCATTTTGCAGTGATCGTTCGCGATTATTTAAACCATGTATTTCCTAACCATTGGATTGGTCGCAGGGGAACTATCGAATGGCCCCCTAGATCTCCAGATCTCACTCCCCTAGACTGCTTTTTATGGGGCTATTTAAGTCATCGAATGTCAATCGAAGAATTAAAGGACAGAATTCGCAATGAAATTCGAACCATTCAACCCGATACTGTTGGTAAGGTTCTGCAGGAGTTTCAGTGGCGGATGGGATATTGCCAGGAAGTGAATGGAGGTCACTTTGAAAATTTACTCTGATTTTATTTTTTACTTTAATTATTTAACATTTATTTGTTAAAATATTTTTTTATTTGTTTAAATTGTTGTTAAAAAATTAAACAGATTACTCCCAAATCTTTCAAAATGTTCGATAAGCTACCAAAATAAATAATATTACTCCTTAATCTTTTAAAATGTAATAAGCTATAAGCTATTAGAATCAATAAGCTATTAAAAATCTTGACCCGCCCGATAGCTTATGCATGGTGCCATGGTACATTTTATAAACTTTGCAACCGAATATCTCGAAAACTTTAATGTTAAAGGTACTATGTTTTTGACATATTCGCACTCAGAAAAATGTGCTCTATCGAAATCCGTGAAAAAAAATATAGGTTGTCATTTAAAAAAATTGTCGATGACGTCATAGCTCAAAAACGAACAAAACAAACAAAAAATCGATGGCTGAAAAAAGTGACACTTTATAAAATAAGGTTGACGTGTCCAAATCCTCGGACACCTGTGAAAATCCTTCAATAACGATTAATTGAATTTATTCCAAACTTTACGAGCTCACTGTATATATGCAATTGGTCGTCTTCACTGGTATTATCTTCTGATTTTTCCGGGGTTCGGGTTCAATGAACCTTTCTACGATCTCTTTTAATTATTATTAAAAATACCTATTTAAAAAATAATTGCGTACTACTAGGAAGTAGAATTGATAATGCTTCTTTTAATCGACGCAAACTAAATATGGGACGGATATCCGGCGGTACCACTAAAACCGACGTAAAAACCGGATATATCGGCCGGATCAGAGGTAGATACAATTCGCCCGGATGAAAATAAGCACGGGAATAAAAAATCATAACATGTGTTATTCTCATGGTTAGCGTTAATAAATAATTTGTTTTTCTCATTTGGAACTCAAAACAAAACAACACAGTTTACCTCTAAATATAACAAAAATAACACACGTTGTTCATTATTTTTGGTTTTAGCTTTTTTTAATCATTATATTATTCATTATAATGATCAATAATCATAATGTGAGGTAAATTACGATGTATGAAAAACGACATAAATATTTCCAATTTCGGAGATGTCTCAGAATATACACTACTTACTGGGTAGACTAGATAAACATCTTATTAGCAATAATATTCATAGACGGAAATATTTTCTGATTCTCACACCACCACGCCAATGGGTCAGATTCTTTATCTGTTCTGGGCCTTTTATAATAAACATTAAGTTGATTCGGTATAGTGTTTCCAGAATATGCAGTAAGTGCAGATACTGCAGTTGTTGAAGAGCCAGAAAACTTTCACGCCAGAAAACTTTCACGCCAGAAAACTTTCACGCCAGAAAACTTTCACGCCAGAAAACTTTCACGCCAGAAAACTTTCACGCCAGAAAACTTTCACGCCAGAAAACTTTCACGCCAGAAATATATATATATATATATATATATATATATATATATATATATATATATATATATATATATATATATATATATATATATATATATATACTTTCACGCCAGAAAACTTTCACGCCAGAAAACTTTCACGCCAGAAAACTTTCACGCCAGAAAACTTTCACGCCAGAAAACTTTCACGCCAGAAAACTTTCACGCCAGAAAACTTTCACGCCAGAAAACTTTCACGCCAGAAAACTTTCACGCCAGAAAACTTTCACGCCAGAAAACTTTCACGCCAGAAAACTTTCACGCCAGAAAACTTTCACGCCAGAAAACTTTCACGCCAGAAAACTTTCACGCCAGAAATTATATATATATATATATATATATATATATATATATATATATATATATATATATATATATATATATATATATATATATATATATATATATATATATATATATATATATATACTTTCACGCCAGAAAACTTTCACGCCAGAAAACTTTCACGCCAGAAAACTTTCACGCCAGAAAACTTTCACGCCAAAAAACTTTCACGCCAGAAAACTTTCACGCCAGAAAACTTTCACGCCAGAAAACTTTCACGCCAGAAAACTTTCACGCCAGAAAACTTTCACGCCAGAAAACTTTCACGCCAGAAAACTTTCACGCCAGAAAACTTTCACGCCAGAAAACTTTCACGCCAGAAAACTTTCACGCCAGAAAACTTTCACGCCAGAAAACTTTCACGCCAGAAAACTTTCACTTTCACACAGCCCTTACACTTTCATGTCATAAGTAGGATAAACACACGATTCACTCTTGTAGACAACTTACTTTAAGTTATTGGGATTAATGGTTCTTCGTATCGTGCGATTTGAGACTAAAACTCTTGTTTGGTTCCGAAATGTACCATTAATTTGTCTTGAGCTTTGATTCCTATTCCTACGAACATTTCTGATTTTTTACCTCTTATTATTAGAACCTCTTTTTTAATTTGTCAACCATACTTTGGCTAACCATACTTTGGCTTTGGTATATCCTAGCATCAGTATATTGCGTAAAACCCTCATTTAACAGGCGAATACAATTTATCCTTTCTTTTACTGTCAATTGTGACATTATACACTCGTTTATATGAAAATTGTACAATATTTTTCAATTGAAACTATCGACATGAACAGTATAAACACAATATTTAGATATTATGCTGCTGCTTTACCAAATGTCAAACAAAACATTTTTGTTTCCAGTGTTAATTTGATTGTTATAATATTTAGACCACCACTTAGTTCATTAGTTACTAAATGATAGTGGCAGAATAGAGCAATATACACTCTAAAAACAAAACATTGAGGAAATATTTTAAAAAATCCTGTCCGCTCAAAGTTTTGAGAGCCCCTGGGGAAGCCACCAAATGGTGGTGCCGGGACCAATACAAGACCCACCTGAGGGAGTTTAAAAAACTCGTTAGACAAAAACAAGCGTGGAATACTCAAAGGCTGCCAGGCTATGTAAAATTCTCGCTAAAGACAAAAACCATGATATAGGTATACTAAAAAGGGATGATGGCACTAGGACCAACAACCTTTGCCAAAGCCTAAAGCTGATGCATGCAAACTCACTTCCCTGAATATGTCACTACAGATCGAAGGGAATGGCCAAATGAAGTCGACGCCCAACCAGATTTGCACTGCCAAACCGCCAACCAAATATCAAGTGAATCAAGTGGGCAATACAGAGCTTCACCCCATTGAAATAGCATATATCTCTGCACTACTCCAGTGGGGCCTGAATAAACTACTGCCGCACCTGGTTGGGATGTTTAGCATGTGCTTAGCCGACCTTTACATCCCAAAGACATGGAGAGAAGTAAAAGTATTGTTAATTAAGTATTGGAAGTAAGCATGGAGGATGGATTATTCCACTCCCAAAGCATACCGTCCTATTAGCCTAACTTCATTTCTACTGAAGACAATGGAGAAGCTATATGAGCGATATCTGAGGGATGTAACATTGACTAACAATCCTGTGCATCCCAAGCAACATGCATACATACCAGGATGATCCACCGACAGACGCATCCCTTCATGTGATAGCAAGTCGGATTGAGATCCCTGGATTATAAGGAATCCACCCTGGGTGTCTTCATAGATATAGAAGGTGCGTTTGTCAAAACTACCTTCCCTAAAATTACAGCGGCCCTATCACACAGAAACGTTCCTCATGTTGTGGGCGGCTGGATATTCAACATGCTCTCTCAAAGAACAAATCAGTGCAGGAGACACTGTCAGAAGAAGACTGGTTGCGCGAGGCTGTCCCCAGGGAGGTGTTTTATCACCGCTGCTATAGAATCGGGTTCTTGACAGCCTCCTAAACCACCTCAACATGAAAGGATTCTACACAATTACATAGGCAGATGACCTAACGATACTGCTTAATGGAAAATTCGAAGTAGCCCTCTGCCAGAGAATGCAGATGGCCCTAAGAATAATCGAAAATTGGTATGAGGAGCATGTCCTATCCGTCAACCCCAGGGAGACGGAAATGGTACTCTTCACAAGGAAAAGAAAACTTGAGCCAATGAAAGCACCCGTTCTCCTAAACACATCATTAAATTTTGCACCACAGGTGAAATACTTGGGTGTAACCTTCGATGCTAAACTAAACTGGAATCTGCATCTGGAAAGAAGAATAAATAAAGCAAATAACAGCAAAAACTCAAGCTATGCCAGGTACAAAGAGTTGCCTGTCTGAGCATAACCGCACCTATGCGAACAACACCAACGAGAGCAATGGAGGTAATGCTGTGTCGTCCACCGCTATATCTACATCTAGAAGAAGTGACTACCACGACTCGCCTCAAATCCGTTGGCATACTACCAAACGCGAGCTGTGGCCAAACTAAACGCCACCTGTGGACTGAGGCTGTCAAAACCATACCCCTTTTACAGGCAGGTGCAGATGGTATTCCGTCTCGACCTATCTTTGCTAAACCTTACACCATACAAACTACTGGTGAAGATGAGACCGCTGTTGAAAGTGTAAACTATGTCTTCAAAGACGGATCAAAGAAGAAGGAAGGAACAGGTTGTGGTATATATTCCAGATATCTGCGACACCGATGCAACTGGTCTATGGATAAAAATGCCAGTGTAGCACAAATAGAATTCGCAGGAATAACCATAGCCGCAGAAGAGATTGCTCGCAGAGAAATAGCGGGCAAGACAATCAGAATCAGCACAGATTGTAGACAATCACTACTGGCCCTGAAAAATTATAAAATAACTAAAGGGCCAACATGGGAACGTCACCAAGCACTTGTGAGAGCCTGTCAGATGAATAACATCTGCGTATGTTGGGTCAAAAGACACTCACAATGCAACGCCAATAAAGAAGCTGACAAACTGTTTTTTTTGGTGGCAGGTTATTTTAAATGTTTTATATAGGGATTTACACTGTAATTACAACGAAATTGTTATTATGATACTACTCATCTGATCAAGAAAAATTAAAATTTTTCGAGATATTTGTCTAAGGTTTCTCTTCACAGATTTAAAATCTAGTTCATCTTAATTATACAGGGTTTTGCACACAGGTTATTTAAATTTAGAGACTCTTTGTGACACATGCTTAATAAATGTTTTCCCAGGCACCCTGTATAAGAAATGATAATTCTAGCTATTGAAGCAGTTAGAGGCATGCAAGCTTACTCGAAAATAAGAAAAAATGTCCTAAGCGAAAATAAGCGATACCAAAAAAAAACGGCCTTTTTCTAAACGACCTAGTCGAAAAAAAATTTTTTTTCGACTAGGTCGCAATAGGCTACCCTGATATAAAATTTTTAACACGATTTTGGTTTTCCTAAATTCACGGTAAGAATGAAATTTTGATTTTTTTGTAGGGGTTTAGTTTACACCCCGTATATTCCTTTTTTGAGCACGATAGAAACATGATGTTCAAGTCATTTATTACCAACGAAAATTCCAAAAACGTCCTGAAAACCATATTTTGATATTCCATATTATTCAGAACATATATATGCATCCAAAAATACATTAAAATTTTGAATTATCCCAACCTATTGGCCAGCAGTGTATTTCACAACGGATTTTTAAAAGTAATAATTATTACTTTGTTATTGCGGTATTTTTAAAAGTAATAATTATTACTTTGTTATTGCGGTAAAGCATTATTGGAAATATGCTTCAGTTCCCCCCATTATTTATACATATTATAAAGATATTATATACTTACTTATTTTCACCTAAATTCGCTGGTTTATATCGAGTCTCACTAAATTATAATTTTACAACAAACCGAGTTCTTGAAGTATGTTGAAGTAATTGTATGATGTGTGCAAGTTGACCGTTTACTCTAAGATGGATAATTTTAGGTTCTAGAGAACATTTATATACCTACCCATCAGGTAATTTCTTTTTGTTGTTTGCTGTAAACATAAATATTTATACATCGCCGGACACAAATTTAATGCACTAATAATACGTTTGGCATACAAAGGATATAGTTTTCATTGTTTGCAATAAAAAAATGACACAATGGAATTTAGATTTCATGTATTTGGTAAATTGAGGACTAAAAATTATTTACAATCCAGACATTTCGCAGCCGTTTGCATGGTCAGGCTCAGCAGCCTTATTTATTTTCATTTCAAACTACCTAGGCATCTATTTTTAATTAATACCTAATGTTATGTTTATGTTGAAGCGTTGATGTTGAAGTTAATGCAGTCATAGTTAAATATAGCTGAAATTGAAACTACAGCAAGGTAGATATTCGGCAATTTCTACACATAAATAAGGTATAAGTACCAGTATAGGGTTAAATTGCATATAATACATCTGGGTTACTTAACTCCTGCAAAATGTATACATTATAGGTACCTACAAGATATTCCTTAGTGTTGTATTGGCCTGAAGAGACCAAAATGTCCGATGCTTTACGTAAGGAACCAAACGTTGGTTTCTGTTTTGAGAACACGTTCGCTGGTTCGACTGTTTGTATATAAAAAGTCTCGTCCCAAATCGGGACGAAACTTGTACACTGTATGAATAGTAACTTTATTCTTTTTTTGCGTTGCACTCAAAGCTAATAGTGACTATAATAATACACTGTAATTAAATATGAGTCTTGATTTTTGTTATTTTAATTTACACACACACACACACACCCTCACACACACACCTTCACCTCCATCCTCTCATTTCACCTCCATCCTCCTATGTGACGGCACTAAGGTGCTCAAATGCGTTCGTTATTGTAGCCCTATGCGAGACCTCCGTAAGGTAAAGGCCGGGCAAATAAAAAATATGACGACAATGACGTCACACGACCGGGCTGGTGATATTACTGTATTTTATATCAAGTCATCTATGAAGTACCGTACCCCGGGATTCTAAAAATCATTCCCCACGTATTTCGCGATATGATAGGATAGAGATATACAGCATGTGTAAGTTAGTGAAGTAAGATCGGACGTGAATTCCATGAATCCCGCATACAACAGAGTAGTTAGTTAAGGCGTCGACCACTGCTTGTAGTGCTTGTTGATTATACTTGTAAAATGTTGTAAGTTTTTCGACGGGTGTGAAGTTATCCACATCCACATTTTCAGATAGGACTATAATTGATAAAGCCGTGGTCTCAATTCATATAGGTTCCGCTTTTGATTAAAAATGTATGTTTTAGGAATAAGTACATGAAAACTTAGGGATATAAACACAATACACCTATACAACATCTGCTGAATGGATAAAATTAATGTTAACATACATTATTTAAGCCGTGATACAGATTTGATTTAAATTGGGTTAAAATTATTTAGATAAAGAATAGCAATTAAAAATGAAGGTGTAGAGTTTTTATTTCACGATAGATCGATAGAGAATTAAAGAATACATGGTAGAGTACCATTGAGTTTATTTGACAGGCCGTCTAGGGGGATGAAATGGGGTAAAATTTGTTTAAAAAAATAATAGCAAGTTCAAATGAAGGTGTAGAGTTTTTATTCCACTACAGGTCGATAGAGAATCAAAGAATACATATTAAAGTACCATTGCTTTTATTTGTCAGGCCGTCTGGGGGGATGAAATGGGGTTAAAATTGTTTAAAAAATTTACAGCAAGGTCAAATGAAGGTGTAGAGTTTTTATTTCACGATAGATCGATAGAGAATTAAATAATACATGGTAGAGTACCATTGCATTTATTTGTCAGGCCGTCTAGGGGGATGAAATGGGGTAAAATTTGTTTAAAAAAATAATAGCAAGTTCAAATGATGGTGTAGAGTTTTTATTCCACTACAGGGCGATAGAGAATCAAAGAATACATAGTAAAGTACCATTGCTTTTATTTGTCAGGCCGTCTAGGGGGATGAAATGGGGTTAAAATTGTTTAAAAAATTTACAGCAAGTTCAAATGAAGGTGTAGAGTTTTTATTTCACTACAGGTCTATAGAGAATCAAAGAATACATGGTAGAGCACCATTGCATTTATTTGTCAGGCCGTCTAGAGGGATGAAATGGGGTAAAATTTGTTTAAAAAAATAATAGCAAGTCCAAATAATGGTGTAGAGTTTTAATTCCACTACAGGTCGATAGAGAATCAAAGAATACATGGTAGAGCACCATTGCATTTATTTGTCAGGCCGTCTAGGGGGATGAAATGGGGTTAAAATTGTTTAAAAAAATAATAGCAAGTTCAAATGATGGTGTAGAGTTTTTATTCCACTACAGGTCGATAGAGAATCAAATAATACATGGTAAAGTACCATTGCTTTTATTTGTCAGGCCGTCTGGGGGGATGAAATGGGGTTAAAATTGTTTAAAAAATTTACAGCAGGTCCAAATGAAGGTGTAGAGTTTTTATTTCACGATAGATCGATAGAGAATTAAAGAATACATGATAGAGTACCACTGCATTTATTTGTCAGGCCGTCTAGGGGGATGAAATGGGGTTAAAATTGTTTAAAAAATTTACAGCTGGTCCAAATGAAGGTGTAGAGTTTTTATTTCACGATAGATCGATAGAGAATTAAAGAATACATGATAGAGTACCTGACAAATAAATGCAATGGTGCTCTACCATGTATTCTTTGATCCTCTATTGACCTGTAGTGGAATAAAAACTCTACACCATCATTTGAACTTGCTATTATTTTTTTAAACAAATTTTACCCCATTTCATCCCCCTAGACGGCCTGACAAATAAATGCAGTGGTACTCTACCATGTATTCTTTAATTCTCTATCGATCTATCGTGAAATAAAAACTCTACACCTTCATTGGTAATTGCTATTCTTTATCTAAATAATTTTAACCCAATTTAAATAAAATCTGTATCACGGCTTAAATAATGTATGTTAACATTAATTTTATCCATTCAGCAGATGTTGTATAGGTGTATTGTGTTTATATCCCTAAGTTTTCATGTACTTATTCCTAAAACATACATTTTTAATCAAAAGCTGAACCTATATGAATTGAGACCACGGCTTTATCAATTATAGTCCTATCTGAAAATGTGGATGTGGATAACTTCACACCCGTAGTTTTTCGCAGTTTTTCCTTAGTAAAAAGCTCTATTTCAAAGTAATAAAGTTAAAATGATAATCGAATGTGTAAGATTTCTCAAATGTATTTAGTTCTTGGTGACAATTCGTAAAATTAGTAAATCTATTTTACTAATTTTATTACACTCAACGTTTCAAGTCGCGTGCAATGAACATTTACTTTTTTGCACTTCGGCCATTAATTGCATGAATGCATAAATAACTATTAAAACACCTGTTGAAGTGTGGCTGCTGTTAAACATGGTGTGGTATGATGAAGTGTGGCTCCACATTTTCTAGAAAATTACAGTTGGGGCGAGATAATAAGGTACGTGGACATGGGGAAGGCGTTTAGACATCTATGTATAAGAGTATAAGTTATTTAAAAGTAAATATTTCCCTTTACCGAATTAGACACAGGCTGATGGAGTGCGAATTCGAATTTCGAATATATAAATAGGTTTTGGCCACCACAAAGGCCTGAGTGCGCTCTTAGTCACCCCGCTCCCTGTATAAAGGAATTTATAAATTATAAATATTCACAACCATGCAACACTATGTCATTAATGCTTTCCTTTCATTACAAGGGTAAACGACCTGACACTCTTATTACTATTTTCGGCACAAATTGCGACTAATATCCATGACACTGGTATTTTTTCGATCGTTTCTTGAATTCCTCATTGGGTAAATTAATAGAAAAGTCAATAACTTTTAACTGTTAGTCTTTCCGCTAGTCATTCTCTTTTTATTCATGTAAAATCAGAGCAGCAAAACATTTATCTTGATGGTCTTGTCGCCGAGTGAATGACCTTGGAAGAAAGACTGTTTTAAATAACATCGATAAAAAAAGAGCAACTAAACCTCAAATATTCTGATTAAAACCTTATTTGTGAACGAGTTTGTGAACATCGGGGACAGAGTTAGACAAAAAGAGTAAATTCTTTTTTGTGACAACCATGGGGAGAAATCCAAAGCTTTTTATCCAAGCGATGCGCGTTTTCACACCCGAACTTCCAGGAATTTGTCAGAACAATACATAGGTATTAGATGGTGATAATAAGTAGGTATAACATTTTATGTCTGATATCTACGGGGCAAAATATAAATCTGTGAAATTGCTAGGTGTTATACCTCTTACCTAGGTGTAAGAAGGTAGGTAATTAGGCAGCGTCCTATTATACCTATCTAATAGCCCTAGAAATCCCTAGAAATGTCCCTAGGATTCCTAGGTACGGGCGTGCGATTTAACGTTTAACTGGATTAATTTTAATTACTAAATCAACGTTTGTTTATTTATGGAATTATTGTTTACAATTTACGAATGAACTACCTATACCTATTTTATTTTAGCTAGTTTACCTATTTTATTTTAACATATTTTAGCTAGTAGCTAGCCTAACGGCGAACGGTTATATTTATCTGCTTTTAAGCTCATGGAGTAGGAAAAAAATACCTACCGTCTATGTCAATATATTATCTAATAATGTTATCCTATATCCAAGAAGACTAGAACTATATCCTATCATGTTATTAGGTAGGTACCTACTCAAAAATAGGTAAAACCTCAAATCTAGAATATTTTCGGGGACTAACTACTAGAAGCAGTGAATTATAGGTATCAGGCTAGTTTCTTTCTAATCAATGTTCTCATTAAATTAGTGTTACCTCTGCCACATAATTGTATGTAGTGGTACTTAGTACTTGGTAGAGTAATAAGCGCAGAAACATCAAAGCAAAGCAACCGTTGCTCCAGATTTCTAAATACCTAAATCACTTTTTCTATGCCATCCCACCGGTACGAAAGTAGGTTCCCGTTAGTCCTATCTGTATTGGGAATAACGACTTCCGAATTCACGAAATAATAAACAATGGGTATTGGGATGCGTTGACAATGTGACACCGAGCATTGTCCTTTTGGCTTACTAGACAGCGCTATCGAGGGCAAGTGGCAAGTCCTACCTTCAGCCTGTTGAGATTTCCATCCCTGGCGGCGTTGTACACCACGCCCTTGTAATCCATTTTGGCTCACACCTTTCACAGAACAAAGCACGAATATCGCCAATTTTTGAACAATTTTGTTAAACTTCCATCGCTTACAGCTTATGCTGCAGCTGGCGGCAAACTGCTGCTCGTACGCGGACTGGCGTAGGATACTAAACGGAATTTTATCATCAGTAGAGCACTTGAAGGACGACAGCTGGAGCACTACGGAGATCTATCTTTGGGTAGATGAACGATCCACTCCAAAAACTCGGCGGAACGACGAAATCTAGAATCCAACCCGTTGCAAGTTCAGTAACTTGACGGTAGAGGACACCGGTGAGGACGAGGAGAACTTAACGAACTTAAATTAGGTAATGTATTAAGTAATTGTTAGGAGCACTAATAATTAGTAATTATTACTGTCAGAGGAGAATGAAAAATGAGTAGGTAGGTATGTACCTATTTTAAACTAAGTAGGTACCTATGAAGGGTAGGAAAAATAATCTTTCATTTGATATAATATAGGTACCTATAAAGGAGGTAGGTACCTAGTTATGTTACTATTTTCTATTTACGTGATTGCACAACAAATTAGGTATTAAATAACACATTAAAAAGTTATGTCCGTAACCATAGAATCCGGGTTGTAAAAACAGGGGGTAAGGGGTAGGTGTAATGTGTTGTATACTTATAGCACAGCCTACATATATAGTCAATAGTCAGAGCAACGCAATTTAGGTATACCTTAAAAAACTTCCCGAACGAGAAAGTTCAGACCATCGTAAATAATTAATTGGACTAACACCTTACAATGTGATGCGCGTAGCCATAAAAGCACTTGTTTGCAAGAATTTTTCTGCGGGTAGGCATGTAGGCAACATTGCCAGTCAACGTGGACTTGACAAGGGACTGCTATCAGTGCTAGTCAGTCTAACGGGAGGGGTCGGCTAAGACGAGACCGACGATTGGTTGAGACGGACGTGACGTATGCTGTGACCGGCCACGTGGTTTCTCTTCTCCCGCCGCTAAAACAGTCGGGGCAGATGAGTTGAGTCTCGTGAGTTGCGATATGTCTGCTGGATTCGCTGTATTCTTGCGTGAACAATGGATTGTGCGCGTTACAATTGGCAAAACCTCTTGATATTTTTGTAAAAGTTCAAATCAGAATGCTCTTTGCGGTTGTGCGGACGGCTGGTGTTAGATTTGTGCCATTTGTCACAGTTTACTTTGCTGATTGTTAAAAGATTCGGCCCATGCCATGCTTTTGAGGTTATAAACAGTGTTTGTGACGATCGGTGTTTTGTTTGAATGTTCTGCAAGGATGGCTTTTAATTTCTTAGGTGTAATGATTAGTTTTGGCCCAGTGTTGTGAGTGGCGTCATATCCAGCGAGATTTTCGAGGAAATCCAGCCCAAGGACCCGGTCAGGATGTACCCCTCAACGGCTCGACACCCATCTGCTGCGGTAAGTGGTTGTTTAGGTTCTCTGTCCCCTCACCCCGCGCTGTCGGCGTGTTCTTGTTCCACCCCCGCTGAACCGTATTAAACGACACCAGAAGCCCACCCGTCCCTCTTTCTCTCTCTACAGGCTAATAATGTTAAATGGCAATTAGGTACCGACTGCCAATCAATTTTTACTAAATTAATGCTCTTAAAAACCGTTTTACTTTAGATGATTTTAGATTAAATACCTCTTATTTATCCCAACTACCCACCTTGTTAAAAACACGTATGACAATAAAATTGGGCAATTTCCTAATTCCAATTAGTACTTAGGTAGATTACAAAGTGATTGATTTACCAAACGTTTCTAAATACCGAGGCAGCTGTTATTATATGTTGTTATACCTTATATATTATGCTGTTATATACACAAGTACCTAACTGCCTGTAAGCTGTAAGAAAAATAGGTAGGTGAAAACATAATAGTATAATAGGTAGGAACTACTTATCTAGATTTCAGACAGTTTAGTAGTAGGTAGGTAGACCCCGACTATTTTTCTGTCGTAACAAATAAATGTTTAGGTATTGGTATTAGGTATAGTAGGTATAGTATTTTTTTTAAGCTTTGAACGGATTTCTCTAAAAAACAAGAGGGTGAATAAAAAAAAAGTTCAAACAAAAGTTGCATGGTTCCGAGGGGGAAATCATTTGGACACAATGTCCACCCCTTAACCCCTCTCCATTGGAGGGGATGAATGACTATTGTTTTTAAATGTAATGTCTAAGTATTGTTTTGTGAAAAAATCAACATCTTTTGTCTGTTTTTTTTATTTCGGCTTGTAGCTTTTTGCAAATTGCTAATTTAAGAAAAAAGCCAAATTAAGAAAAGATCAGACAAAAGATGTTTATTGTTTCACAAAAAACAATACCCGACTCTAAAAATACAAAAGTCACCCATCCTCGTGTCCCGTCCGTAGGGGTGGGGGATGTTATATCGAAAAAAAACCTCATCAAGTTTAATCTTTTTTTTTTATTTAACATCAAGACAGGAGGTTCTTAAAATGTTGTCCGTTGTCCATTAAACTCCATGCAATAGAACAATCGATTTTCAAACTTTAGCAATTTGCAAAAAAACTACAAGCCGAAATAAAAAAAAAGTTAGACAAACAACCATACAAAACAGGGGTTCCCATTGAAAAAACAAAAGTGGCTCCTGCCAAGGGTTGAGGGGTAGGGGGTGGATATTGTGTCCAAATGATTTCCCCCTCGGAACCCTACAACTCTTGTTTAAACTTTTTTTTGATTCACCCTCTTGTTTTTTTAGAGAAATCCGTCCAAAGTTAAAAACAAACACCCAGTATACTGATATAGATACCGTACCTACATATCTATATGTAATAATGTAGGTATTAATGTAGAAATTGGCACATTATTGATAGGTCATATTATAACTACTAAATTATACCTACCAGATAAATAATATTTGACTTGATGTAACTTGCTCAGTGCACGCAAGTTACATCAGGGTTGTTTGTATTTACAAAAGAAGCAAAATGTAGCCCTGTTTGGGTGAAATACCTAGGTAGGTAAGTGAAGACAGAGCGGGTGATCAAGTGATCATTCATCGCTGGGCGCAGTCATTGACCTTCGCGAGATTATTAATCAGCGAATATTCTACAGCATCGCGTGTATTAATTTTAAATACCTACGTTTATTAGCGGCTTTCCATTGTCTTGTCTTTAGCCATGTTCCCAGTAAATGGGTACTCTGTAGGTATTCTTTATTCTTCTGTTCATGTTTGTACAGTAAAGCAGACGTTATATAAAAAAAATCCCCTCAAATACGAAATTACAGCGGCTGCTGACATTTTGTGTTGATCCTTATTTTATTAACTTTATTATTATACAGCAGCAATACCGAGATTCGATGATTTGAATAGTTTAACATGGGGTTGAAGCGGGCTTTATTAAAGTACACATTTATGCATATTAGGGGATGAAACGCCGTTGGTGACAACATCTGTGTCGCCAACCCCGTCCGTCCGGAGTTTACCACGCATAGGCGGACAACTCCGTACTCCGTAGAAAATGTCGCTGTTATACGGCACCAGCGTGAGCATCAGAGGAAAGGCGTAGTACTTGAACCCTCTCTTTTCCTATTGGGTTCAAGGGGGTTAAAAATGGGACCCAAATCTTTGAGTTGTAATAATAAGACATCATATATAGTGACCCTGTATATATGAATGTTTTATAGGTACCTACAAATTAAAAAAATATATTTCATAAAAATACTGTCTCGTTTTTACCTTTGGTTTAGGGTAAATATGAGACACCTGCGGGTAAAAATAAGATGTGCATCAACTACAAACTTCGAACAAATTTTATGAATCGCAGCTTAATTTTGAAACAATAGGTCAAAAAGAGACATGGATATAGTCATATTTTTTTAGGTAAGTAAAATATTATTACCTACCTACATTTACAAAATATATAACAGCTTCGTATTTAGGTTTTCAACATGAAATATAATTTATACAAAACATTCTAAAATCCGTCTAATTTTTACCCCCCTTGACCTTATCCTTCTTTTCGCATGCGTGCGTTATAAATATTCAGTTTTAATGGCAAACGAACAACTTCAAAACATCCAATGGTTATTGATGCAGATCTCAGAATGCCTAGGTATAAGAATGTTACACCCATCATCTGTTAGAAACTACCTATAGTGTTTTCGTTTAATATACAATCTAGAGCAAAAAATTGTGCATTTTACAAAGAAAACCCGTACCAATTACTACAGAAGCGGTAAATCACATCACTATGCAACACAAAAGGATATTTAATGTAAAATTGTATACCGCCACAATATCTTGTGAATAGAACTAGGGTCTCCAGTCCACGGCTTACATATCGGTCGGTATCCCTCTTCAACTCATATAAATCCAATTTCCCTTCTCGTTCACTTAGAAGACACCTGCATGAACAAGCCGACGATTTACTGGCTTTACTGCTCAGTGGCGTATCATCATGTGCAACCAAGGTGAAGTGACTTCAAAAGATGTCTTATTATGTCACATTCATATATGTGCAAAACATTAAGCCAAAAAATTATTTAGTTTTGAATGTATTGTGTGGAATGTTTTGAGTGCTCAATGTAGCCAATAACGATTTAAAATAAAAGAAAGAAATTAAATTGCCATTGCCCAGCAAGGACCACGGGGATGTAAGAGCGCCCCTTACCAGGATAGAACGTGGTTAGGTTACTTATTATTAGTACCTATAGGTAAGACTGTTAGTAACATTTATAACAAATTAACTCACCAATTTGTGGGATGCCATTATTTGCTCATATATTAGTTTGACACTCACATCAGAAATTCTTATTAAATGTGAGTAAATGCTCTTCTCATTAAATGCGAGATTTTTTCGGGGCTTTGCTTTTTTACTCCTTGATGTGCCTAGTTCTTTCATTGCACTACTTTATATAAAACCACTATAACACATAAACACTATATTCTATAAATACTATAGGTAATAACACTATAAAATATTAACTATAACCAATGATTTTACAAACAATAGACACAATTATTATAAAAACACTCTAGCACGCCTTTTACACTTCACGTACACGTTCGATGTCGCGTTGTGAACACCTGAAACACCTACTAAACACCTACCTAATACGGTCAAGGACACAATAACTCATCGACTACCTACAACTGCCACTGAGACAATAACAAAAAATATCCGTTACTACAACGCGCGAAATTATACCTATATGCGTGCGCTACCACCCTATAGATGTATTTAAGGCGATACCAACAGATGAAACATTCCCTCGGAAAAAAATAAAAACAAATACATTTACAGTTCGCATCCATTAGCAATTTGTGTTTGATATATTATAAATTAAATTGAGTTAACATTATTGTTTTTTATTTTATTTCCTATATTAGGATAATTGCGCACGCCACTGACCACCGCATTTCGTTAGTTTGCATACCAAACGAAAGCACTATAGTTAACAATAAACCAAATTAGTTAGCTTTTCCAATCTCAATTTAAAATATAAATTCCGCATCCCTATACCAGGGTATAGGTACCTAGGTACAGGGTACAGCAAACATCGCCGCGTTATCGATGTAATTTATTCCCTTGTAAATAAAATGTAGTCGGGCAGACGAACAGCGGGCTGCCGGTAAAAGAAGACAAGCAGCTGTTGTTGGGAATGACCAATTGTGGAAAAAAGGGCTAACTGTAGGGGATTTTTTCGTGGGCAGTGCTTTACGAGTATTTTGTGTTGCCCTTTGGGTTTGTGCTAATAAAACAAAAACGTACCTAAGTTGTTTATGTTATATTTAATTTTTTAGTAACTGTAATAATTGATTCAAGATACATTTTAAAATGGCTTCTTGACCATTTGATACAGAAGAAAGTACTTTTTATCAAGAAAATAAGTCCCTATTTCAGAAATTATTTATAATACATTCCGCGAATACCCTGATTATAATTATCGATCTTTGTAAACTTTATTACAGAGCGGGTTTAAATATAAAAAAAATTATAACCGATTAATAGTATGTAATCACACCGTACCGTGAAAATTCGACAGGAATATTTGCATAAAATTTTTACAATAGACATACCTATACCTACCAACCATTTCACCAATTTCGCATTTTCGTAATTTATTAGTTAATAAGTCTGCAAAGCAGAAAAGTAAATTACGCGCTCCTATGGATGGCAGGCGGTCGAGGTCGGTTTACAACAGAATGCCGCGCTATTTTTTTTTCACCGTTTTAAACTGAGACTGAGAGTGTAAAAAGTAAACGACTATACTACGAGTCTATAATAATAGAAACTGAGGTAGGCATCGTTTCAATGGCCAAGACGAAGACAGCAGGGGCTTTGCTTTATCTGCGGAAGACGAAGACAGTAGTTGTTGGTTGATCTCTACCAAGAAGTATAAACAGGTAAGGCGTGCTTAATCGGCTCTAGCCCATCAAATCTCAGAACGTCAGTCTGACGTCATTGGTATATTTCTGGTGGCCCAAGTTAAGTATGTAGGTATATGGCGTCCCAAATTGATTAAAAGCAATAACGCGGGCGTATAGTGAATCAAATGTAATCTTCATTTAAATTTATATTCAATTTTCTCAATAAATCTAATCACCAAACGATCGACAAAGCCAAACCACCACAGTAACCTATACCTGACTGACACTAATCAACCAGCGATGCGTCATATCTCTGTCCAAACCGGCAGCCATTTCTATACCAATGTCACTCTGGCGCAGTTTTACGTCTTCTGTCTCCTTTCAATTTGCTTACATTGGCTTATGGAGTTTGAGCCCTCCTTTCCTGTTTATAATTCTTCGGTCTCTATTATTGTGGACTTGGGAGTGTTAACCTCATTAACAGTAACAATTGAATGCGCATGATGCATGCCTCTTTAAATTGCAATACGAGCAGTAAGTATAGGATCTAGTATCGCCAAATTCGTAGAAATGTTTGGATGTTGCCTCAAACTTAAGATGTTGGCCCATTGAAAGATTACCATCGAGACTATTCTATTGCTTGGCCACAAATTTCCTTTGTATTACATTTACAATAGAGGACCTTATTCAAAGATGCCTTTTGCACTCAGGAGCAAATTTCTGTTTAGTACGTATTTAGTTCTTTGTTTCTACCTACTGGAAGTAAAGTAATCAAACCTCTCATTACTCACCATTAATGCGACTGATATGATAAGATTAGGGATTAACATCGGTAATTCTTTTATCCGTAAACGCTTTCACACTCACCTGTGTCTAAAAATGAATTTACTTTTATTTAACGAGTGGCACTCGAATGCGTATTATCCGATAAGCTAGTAGGTATAACATGTCATCATCCGGCTTCCAAGAACTAATTTTAGATGGAAAAACAAACGCGCTCTATCGCTTTTTCAGTCGAGGGATCCGCAAAACTTTACATAATAATATATCTGTACATCAGTATCAAAAGGACGGATGTCCATTTTTTCTTAAAATGAGGTATATAGACTGGTGTATTCTCCATTTCGATTTACATCTAATGGTATAAAGTCCAGAGACTAAAGATAGCAAAGTTATGACCGTTTCATTTGAATAAGACTTTGTATTACAATAATTTGACAACTTTGTCCTAATATACTCACCAGGATCGTCAAAAACCAGGATATTAAAAAATGTGTCTCGCATTGGCGCATTCGCCACAATATAGAACCCACTGAAAGTTAAATATTCATTAAATCTCGGACCACACAGCACGAAAATTAATCTTTTTTATAGCGGAAAGTAAAACTAATCAACACATTTTTTAGTGAAAATATTATAGTTGAAAAAAACTTTTAAAAAACGCTTTAAAGGGAAACCGAACTAAAAAGTAAAAAAAATCACGCTTTATATCAAACCAAACAAAAAAGTAAACTACAAATTGTAGTTTAAAAAAACTAGAAAAACACGCTTTAAAGGCCAACCGAACTAAAAAGTAAAAAATAATGTTTAACTACAGATTGACAAAAAAATATTTTATAGTAAAAAAGCGTGGGGTGCATGATATCAATGAAATATTTATAACAATAATTGATATCATGCATCACTCGCTCTTTGACAAGAAAATAGTTTTTTTGTCAATCACTAGTTAAACACTATTTTTTACTTTTTAGTTTCCCTTTAAAGCGTGTTTTGCTTTTAGTTTCTTAAACTATTTTATTTCTATTTACTAAACAATAAATCTAGTTACTAAATTTATATAATAATTAAATAGCAAATAGCAACATAATATATTATTTAGAATATAAAAAATAATTATGGCAGTGCCTACTGTATATATTTTAAAGGACATACGACCTTGTGCATTGTTTGTTAATAGTCGGTTGTCCATAACTTGTCATATTTTTTTATTTGACAAAATTTGTCAAATAATACTGGTTAACTCTACACTCTGTTCAATTATATTTACACTGTAGTATTTTGTTGTTTTGTAAAGCTACTAGTTACAATTTTCTTTAATATTTTACAAGTTGCTTGCATAAGCAATGGGAGGAAAATAATTTTACTCACAATCGGTTAGTAATTTATGGATTTCTAACCTTTGAAGTAATCGGGAAGCGACTTATTACTTACTTTACTTTCCCAGCTAGCCGGGAAAGTACTTTCCCGGCTAGCATCTGTCACTTTTCTTACCTGGAAATGTCAATATCATTTTTGATTAAAAGATGGTTTAGAAAGAATAGAATCCACTCAACATTTATTTAATTCAGAAACAACAACAACAATAACAAAAAGAAAACTATTTGGAATTATAAATATTAATAGTTACATTGGAATTATGATTACTATTAACGGTTAAAGTAAGACCGTGTTGCTCAAAATTATGAGTTTCAGAAATAGATGAAGACGCCGACGTTTCTGGATTTTCTACATGAGACAACATATTAGCAATTTTTATTTGTCCATGTAATGAATTCTCCACATATCCCTCTGCTACGGTGTTGGATTTCCAACCCCCCAACTTTTTCAACTGTAGGATGTCTCCACCTGTATTTGCTAATAATGTTGCTGAAGTACGTCTAAAACAATGTCCTGTAAACCTGTTAACATTTTCCAGCTTTAAATAAGTTGCTATTTTTTTGGGAAAACTTCCTATAGCATTATGCCCAAAAGGCTGTCGTGTAATTTTACCAAATCTTATTTGTAAAAAAAATCTATCAGAGTCAATGTTATTACGAAGGTCACAGTATTGCTTTATTATATTTATCCATTCCGATTTTGTAATTACAAATGTACGGGAAGAGTAGGTTTTTGTGACAGGAATCACTATTATAATTCGATTTTCTAAAATATCCAGGTCACTTATTTTCATTTTTAAAAGTTCATCGCACCTACAGGCTCCGGAAATGCCAATAATTAAAGCAACCTAAAAAAATTTAATATAACATATATTTAATATGCACTAAATAAATTAAAATTACCTTTTGAGGAAGATATTCTATCGGGGCATTGTTTAAAAATGTATCGATGTCTGCTTCAGAAAAAACACTTGACTTTTTAGCTTGATATCCCACATTCTTCCTTTTCAAAAATGCCTTCAATTTTGCGTAATTACTAATATCAACATTATGCCTAAAGTTTAATACTGCTCGCAACATCGAATATCTTGACCATAATGTGGAGGCTTTACTTTGTTTGCACCCTTACATTTAAAAAAAATAACGAAATCAAAAGACACCTTGTCATTTATGTGAGAGGATGGTAATATTATAAGAAAACGCGTTGCGTCTGAAGGGCAGATATTTTCTATAAGGAAGGGTTGGTTACGTGAATTTCTAGCATGTGTTTTCTTGCAATATTATCGTCCCCGTTGATTCTTGCGTTTTTAATTTTTTCTATAATATGGATTGATTTCTACCCCTTAGTCCAAATACATGAACTTCCTATCTATATGTGTTTTCGTACACTATTACCTTTCCCTCACTTCAATCTCACGGTGGCCTTTGATTTCGTTCCTGCGTTTTTGTTTTTTAATAATAATGGTTGATTTCTGCCCCTCAGACGGCCTGCAAATACATGAACTTTTAGTATGTGTCTTCTTACACTTTTACTTTCCCCCCACATTAATGCCACGGTGGCTGTTGATTTTGTTCTCGCCATTTTAATTTTTTTTAAATATTATTATTATTATAAAATGTTATTAATATTTTCTTTCCACTCTTTAGAGGGCCTTAAAATAAAGCTACTAATTCTGTGTGTTCCTATATATTGCCCCTCATACTATCAATTCCGCAGTGACTTAATATCATTTTATATGTTTTGACCGTCGAAAATATTTTTCGGTACGTCTATGGGTGTTTTCGGTAAATTGGCTGCTAACTTCACACCGGTCATGTTCGATATTGTTATAAAACTATATCTACAAGACGAATAATAAAATAGGTATGAAGGGAAAAGCGTGCAATAAACTTACCTAACAATGATTAAAACGGTACTAATTTTTCAAGTCAGTCTTTTATCAGAAAATCACAGAACGTTTAAAATACTCGTATACATTTGTAGTGAATTAATTAACCAATATTCTTAAGTGTAGACAAAATGAAAACGATTTATTAGATCCATTAAATATTTACCTTATCGAAACGTATCTGTATTTATAAAATAAATTATCGGGCGACACGAGCCGCATAAGAGAGAAATCGGCGATATTCGACCATAATGAACTCTGCATGTGAGAGAACGCAAGCGATAGAACCACCCTGTACACAGGAGAACAGGACTAACGTTGACGACTCACGAATTTCGATGTTTCTAAAGGCAAAGTTTACAGAATATATTCCGTAAACTTTGCTAAAGGTGAGGAATCATTCAAAATTGGTTTCAGCTTTTAAACAGAAAGTGCAAACGAAAATCATTTCTAGACGACATTGATGCGGCCGTGGACTCTTAATTTCGTCGGCGTCCAAATTAAGGGTAGGGTCAGAATAAGTCAGGTATACCTAGCGTCTCCTCGTGGCCGCCTTTCTTGAAATATTTTCTTAAAATTGGATAAAATGTAACTGGAATCACATTAGGATATTCTAAGGGGTTACTTTTTCAATATTGTATCCATTACAAGAACCTACAAAAATAAAATAAGTAGGTACATAAAAGTTGATTAGATGAGAAGGCTCGAGAGAAAGGAGATATTATCGGCTACAGAGAGCATGCCCCGCCCGACGCGACACGACCCTTCTGTCGATAAAAAAATGACAGCCTTCTCGTCTGGTCGATATATCATTAATATATCATACGAGACGAGAATCTCTTCGGCATCACTACTTCTGTATATAGACTAACATACAAGCCGAAGTATAGAAGCTGGAAGTTTACGGAAACCGCAGCATCACTGTATCACTACATATATTATGTCTTCCGTTGACAGTGTACTTATACTTGCTCACCTAATGCTAACCGCGATCTGCTACTAAAGATTTTAATCTTTTATTATGTTGATGATACCAGTGGCGTAGCTATCATATAGCGGGAGTAATCAATGCTTACGGGCCCAAGGCCCGTAAGGGGCCTTGTTTTAATTTGCACATTTTATTACCATCGCCAAATTAAAAAATAAAACCAAAATCTGGTAAACCAAGGTAAAAAGAACTCGCACGGTAAGGATTTTTTTAATTCCCTGTCAGACTACTCTATTTTACACGCGTTGCCCGATTTCCCGGTCTTTTGGTAAGCCTTTTATGTTATATTTCCATGGCCTGTTAAGGATTTTTAATTTATTTTAAATGGTAATTGTATAAGGTGTAAAATTTAGCGTGCACGTTTAAACTACACTAAACCATTATTACACTTTATGGAATTATGTTCTTTTTTTTAAATATAGATGTTCAATACTTGAATGAGAAGAACAAAATCGTGCATAATTTTCGTCCTATCCAGTTTTGTTGCGACCAATAGTTTTCGTTGTACAGCGCGCCGAAGTTGGGGGTTGATTTGCTGCAATTTCCATCAAAATCATTTTCATCAGAGATTACGACGAAGAGCAATGTTTTCTCGGCAGATGCCTAAAAGAGTCGGCAGATGCCTAATTTGCTAAGTATGGTCGCATATTACAAAAAACTTTAGGGCGCCGTATAGAACGAAAACTATTGGTCACAAACGAAAAATGAATGGGACCAATTATGCACAATTTTGTTCTCTACATATTTTGTTTAAACTTTTGTTTGATAGCACTTACAAAAACGGCACTATTTCCCAAAAAGCGCCGCGATGTAGAGTTTTCATCCCCCCACCCCAGTAACTCCCCTAGATCGCAATCTCAGGTGTATTATCAATTCGTTTATTTTTAAAAATAAATTCGTTTTTGAAAGTTTTGGATTTATTGTACCTATTTCCTATTTATAATTTTGTTTATGGTTCGCGGTGTGGGTGGGGGCCTAAGGGATAATTTGGTTACGGGCCCGTGAAAGTCTTGCTACGCCACTGGATGATACTATACCGTGTACGATATTACTAGCCAGCCTATAACTTCCTTGTAAAAAAAGATATCGGTTTCAAATATAATGGGAAGTTGTATGGTTGACTACGGTTAACAGTTTTATTGCTTCAAGATCTGATTTTCATTTTCGGTTTAACCGGAAGCAGTATAGACTTTGTTTTTTTAATGGAAAACCCTGTATATTATTCGATATTTAGATTGCCCAGGACATTCTAGGCCCAAAACATGTAGCATACCCTAATAGGTATATCTTAGTTTTCGAGAAAATGACAGTTGAAAATGTTTCATCAATCATGAATTATTTCATTTTCACATAAAACAAATTAATGTAGGAACAAATCTGTTACGGTTATTCAAGTTTTTTGGTGAGTAAAATTTGATAGTCATTCAGTTCCCGCCGAACCGAAAAGTGATTTTCAGGCTCAAATTACTTCGATATTTTTAATGGAACACCCTGTATTGAACCTTAAATTTACATTCTACTAACCTTCTGGATATTTTTTTATGAGATATCGGCAACTGAATGTTCACCTGCACTATAAATTCATCACAAATCTGCTCAAAGGAGAAAAATAAAAGTACTATCAAAAGTGAAACACTAAAAGTAATAGGTAGGTATAATTTATTTTTACCATAATGTAAATGTTCAAAAGATACCGTTAACTTCTCGGCAAGAATTAATCTTTTCTTTATATAAGTTTCCGAAGAACGTTTTCCATCTGAATTGAAGTAGTAAGTCTATCACTTGCGTAATTCTATTTCTCTTAGGTCTCTTATGTTATGTGATTGTGTCTTATACAGCACCTTTTTCTTGATAGGGTCCAGTAAAAAAACATCCAAAGGTGTAAGGTCTGGGGATCTCTCCGGCTACCGTATAGGACCATGAGTACCTACTACATATCCAGCGATCATTAAAAGTTTCATGCTGCACAGGTAAAATTTCACTAAAACTTTGAATTTCGCCTTGTAGAAAATGTAAGTACCGGGTCCCGTTTAAAGGCTTCCAGCCAAACGTTGCTGCCGAATCTTTCTTGGAAAGCCCCCCCCCCCCCCCCTCTAAATAGAGATTATTTTAAGTTGATCGATATCTCCCATTGTTCCTGTCAAATATTCCGATGTTGCTAAATCGATGTTAAAATACCATGCTGACTCGCGCCGAAACACAACCACTTAAATATATTTACTAAAAGGCAAATCAAGAATAAAACGCAAAAATTAAATGACCACTGTCGAGAGAAACTTTTATACAATGCAGCAGGCAGCAGTACTGTCAAAATCTAATTTTAAAATCGGTAAATAGTTCTTTTGTTTTACACAGCCCTCTTGTATTAAAGTTATGTTTAAACATATTTTTTTATTGTTTAGCCTTTGTGACAGGGGACACCAGAAACAGAAAATATCCAGAAAGGTTAGTAGAATGTAACTTTAAGGTTCAATACAGGGTGTTCCATTAAAAATATC
This sequence comes from Tetropium fuscum, assembly GCA_964058915.1. NCBI lineage: Eukaryota > Metazoa > Arthropoda > Insecta > Coleoptera > Cerambycidae > Tetropium > Tetropium fuscum. The sequence goes on along the minus strand of CAXKVY010005645.1, from coordinate 118,150 downwards.
GAAGTAATTTGAGTCCGAAAATCATTCTCGGACTTAAAAAATTCAAAATGGCGGCTCCAAAATGGCTCCTATTTATGAACCGACTTGTCTCAAACTTGAAACTTTGCGGTCTTTAAGGTTACTCAATACAATTTTTGACAAACTTAAAAAACTAAAATGGCGAATCCAACATGGCGGACTATCGAATTTATGAACGGACTTGTCTCAAATTTGGTACTTGGGGTTGTTTGAGGTTACTGGGCTCATTTGGTTGCTTTTAACGAGTCCCATACATTATACTTGCTGATGAGGCTTGATGATGGAGGCAGGAGGTGGACAGTGGAACTTAAAAAAATCTGAAAATTTACAAAATAAAAATAGGTAGGAAAATATTTAACTTAAACGGTTTTATTTTAAATCATCAGTTGTACTAAAAACTACAAAATAATTACACACAAACATGGACCTTCTTGAGATTCTGACGTTTGGAAATAAAAACGTGGGGCGCATTTGAAAAATGGTTTTTATGCGTCCTACGTTTTTGTTTCTTACCAAACGTCAGAATCTCAGGAAAGTAATTTGTAGTTTTTAGTAGAAATGATGATTTAAAATAAAACCGTTTGTTAAAAGTTTTTTACCTCTTTTTTTTACATAATAATTTTTATTGTTTCCTTGACAAGAAGTCAGCGGATTAGATAGGGATCCCATTTCACACTCACTATTAATTATTATTATTATTATTAGCTGTATGGTATGAATGCTATTAGATTAGAAAATATGAATTGCTATTAGATTAGAAAAACAAACATGTTCGATTAATTGATAGGGGATGTGTTAGTTGTTGTTACAGAGTTTAAGAAGTATTTACTCAGGGTACTCTTGTCTGTGTCTAAGCGTTCTGTTTTTGAATAAAGGATCCTGCATAAGCAAAGGAACTGCGACGAGCCGGATGGAGCTAACGCAAATTCCAGCTTTGAATTTATAAATTATTCATAAATGGTTGCCGAGAAGCTGAAATTTATAAATATATTATCTAGTTTGTCCTGTAGGTGCACCAATACACAGATGTTACACAATAGATAATGCCATACACAGTAAAAGCGTTGCACCACAACAGGACAGTTTCGAGAAATACCTAAATATCTTTTTAATTTTAATCCGAATGTACGTCGGCTATTTGGTGACATTTAAACCATCGTTAAGTGTTCGTAGGATAGAGCAGATTTGAAATCAATATAGCTTCCGGACATCCCAGTGGCGTAGCTTTAATGTGACAAGTACCAAGTAGTACAGGCTTGATGATTCCACATCACTTCACCAAAATAATTGAATTCCTACTCGGTGTCATTTACAAAAAAGTGTCAAGCGTCGATTTCAAAAAATCATTACAACTTTTTATTTTTATTATCAAATAATAATATAGATTTAAATTAATCAATTTTAAATTTTTTATCTTCAATCGTTATTAAGCAAACTACGCCTCTTCAATATATCTTGTATCAGCCCTCTTAGATTTTTTACATTTTTGATTTCTGCTCATTTTTCTAAATCGTTTGACCACAAGCGATACCGCATTTTTTTGTTTACAAGAATCTCATTAAATTAATGATGATAAACTCATTATTGCTTTTGTTTTGTACCTTCAAAGGTTAACGAGAAACCTATGCCATATTAGAATGTTACGATATTAGATATAGAGAAAATCAAGAAATCACACGACGTATCCGACAAATTTAATTAGGACTATAAGTAGTTGCCCAAGTCAAAACTGCATTCTATCTGTTTCTCATTAAATCAAAATTGCTTTCCGTTTTAGAACACTTGTGGGGGATTGTTGCCTAAGTCAAAGCTGCATTCGATATCTTTGTTTTTATCTCTCTCTCCCCCATATCTGTCATATGCTTTATCTCACCTGCGAGACGAAAATATTATTAAATGTGTCGTGACGCGACCTTGAAAAATCACTCTCATGCGGCTAAAGAAGTATTCACTTCAAAAACGTGATGACACTGGTAAATAAGGTAGTCAAGCAACAATACCTGGCAATTCCCGAGAAATTTTAAGACTATTGTATACTTTTCCTGGCATACTTCTGGAGGTCCCACTTCTGGATGAAGCTATCTCAGCGAGACAGAGAAACAAGCAGAACTGGGACTTTCAGGAAATACGGCAATGGCCCGCACCACTAGGTAGGTCACAGAACGAATTGCTTCACGGTCGTCTTGTTTAATAGAAAAAAATATTTACCAGTATCAGATTTATCTTTACAAAGTTATAATTTGAAAGTAGAAAAATATGTATAAATTTCGACGGTTGATGAGTTCCACGGTTGATCTAGAATAAAAAAATGAAATTTAGCCGAAGTGAATAAATAGGTAATTAAATTATTTTAATATAATTAAATTAATAAAAAGATGATGTTATTTTAAATAGGTATTTAAACCAAATATTCTACCATCAGGTGAATATATAACTAATTATTGAAATAATGTAGTTAATTAATTAATATATTTAATTGGTGAAGTATATCAAATTGAGATTGTCAAAATTAACGAAAATATAGGGCCTATGGTTATTTCCAATTGGAAATTACGATAGATTACGAAAAATATTTGGTATTTGAGTGCACCTAAGTGCTTAGGGCTAGGTATTGTTGAGATATTGTAAGGTACGATCAATGTTAACGATCAAGTTTATTTTCATAAGAGCAAAATATGAGGTACCGTAAGCTATAATTAAATATATACTTAATTATGAAGGTAAGTAAGGAAACGGTATAATATATCAAGATATATACAAACAAAAGAAATACTAGTTTTTTTATGACATTAATATTAAAGATGGCGCTCAGCCAGTCCTTTAAGTATAAAATACCAGAAAAATGTCGATTAAAATCGATATTAGATCCTTTACGGAAATAATAATAATAATTTGGGACGGCAATAACTTTAGGCTAGTTTATTTTTTAGGAAAATATAAACAATCCTGAACAAATCCTTTTATGCACTATACACTCAAACCGACACGGTAAAAAAGTGACTCGTTCAAATTAGTTAAGGTAGGTGGAACGGTAAAAGCGCAAAAGAAAATAATATCGCAATAGAGAACAAGAGAACGGCTCTGGCCGTGCTTTGCCATTTATAGAATTCGCCCTACTACCTCAGCTTAGGTAGTAGCCACGTGAGTGCTAATCGCGCACTTTTATTTCAGATATGTTTGATTTATTGAAACGGTGTATATTTCCGTTACAGGATGGAACGTCCTCTTTTTCACAAAACCCCACCCCCAGCGGCAATTGTACCCCTCATCGTACGAAAAAATTCATATTCTGCACATTAAATGTACCTACACGTCATTGTACATTTGCACTGTACAAGTGATTTTATTTTCATTAATTTTCCCACTTTTTCCTGCAAATATGCACTTGGTAGTTTGAGTCCATTTCCACACCGCGCATAAAGTAGGACTACTTTAAACGGAGCGTTTTTTAAAGTGGTCTCTTTAAAGTGGTCTCTCCCGCGTAGACATATATTCCACTATAATTCTACCCATTGTTACTCATCGAGGGGTTCAACTTGTTAATTAACACATCCTTGCCCATCAGATCGAGCACATAGTTGAGCAGCGACATTCAATTTTGGCACCACCGCATCGTTTTCCGCAACCCTTTTCTTTCAGCTGCAAAACAGCAGCTGAAGAATGAAAACTGGTGCCGGTGCCCTCGGTGGTGGAAACTGACGATTCCTCATTTCTTTCCAAACCAACTCGGTAGGATCCATATTCTCCTCTCGTCAAGACTGAATTTGGTGAAATACTTACTCTATATAGGAGGGTTGTTGGTGGCCGTCTGGGTAAAATTACAGAGTTGTTCGACTGGTCGACCAATTTGTTATGGAAATTGACCTTTGATGATTCAAAGAAGTGTCTTTTCGTGGAGCTTTGTACAAAGCGAACGTAAATCGCAATTCGGCAATCTACTTCCTCTTTTGTAGGTTAGGGATTATTGAAGGTACGGCCGACGTCTTCCATATCTTTTTGGTGTTGATGACTCCGACCGTCTGTATTTTTCTCTTACCGAAGAAAGCAGAAGTGGTATCGCATCCACTAAACGCGTGGGCAAATAACACTCTTGCAGTTTTTTAATAAAACTTCCGAGGACTGCAAGTCACAAGAACTGTACGCTCTTGCCTTTATCTTTCCTCTGGCATCTATTAAAAACCGGATATCTTTATCCGCAGGTGCTAGAGTAATGATTACTGTTGTAAGAGAAATTAAAATAAACAATGCGGAATTCTAATCTTAGTACAGTAATCTTAGTATAGTAATATAGTTATAGTAAAGCCTTCGACATGATTAGGCATGAAATCCTGCTCTCTATTCTCCACTATATCGGAAGTTATCCAGCAATAAAATTAAGTAGAAATTATCTAACAGATCGATCTCGGAGAGTAATGCTGCAGAAAAAAATATCAAACACCTCAATATCTCAAGAGGTATTCCACAAGGATCAATATTGAAACCACTCATCTACACAATTGCTACACTAAACCTTTCCTCTGTTCCTCTGTGCTAAAAACGTGTCATTTCTGCAAAAACGTATAAACACGTCCTTTTATTTTATAAAAAGACATCGGGTCTGTTATTTGGAAATGTATCAGCAAACTCAGTCCAGATTAAATTGGGGGAGAGGACAGACACAGTTATTGAGAACGCCAAAAATTTGGCTGTCATTATTGACAAAGATTTAAGATTCTCTGATCAGATCTCCCACTGCTAAAAAAGGCATAGGGAAATCTAAAACTGTTATATTTTATATTGTTAATTAATACTTGAGTGTGTATGTGTGCAAAATAGTATGACTTTAAAACTACCTAACTCTACTTCTCAGTTGCCTTATAATAAAACACTGCATGGGTAGCTAATATTTTAATAAGAAATCTATTTGATAGTTCCAGCTTAAATGTAAATCCAAATACAGTCTTAAAAACTGCATCGTCAAAAACTCGTCAAAGCGTAACTCGGTAACGAGTAGGAATTCAATTATTTTGGTGATGTTATGTAGAAGAGAGCATAATTTGTAACTCACCCTGTATATGCCTAAGGGAAGTACTAATTATTATCATATTGTGTTTAAATTTTAGGGTGCGGTAGTGTCAAACGTCCCCGTTTGCATACGCCACTGGGGCATCCTAGTAAACAGTGGCAATCGCCTACTGAATACTTCGCTTGACACGGTGGAGAATTCGCCGGCCACGAATCGTTCAGCCGTCGAAAGGGAACGTTCGGTGGTGGTGGTGGTGGGTGACCATTATGTTTGTTTGATGCTTCACGATTGCTCAGAGTCTATGCCAACTTGGATCGATATCTGAAGGGCGATATCCTTTTTTTTGTGCGGCTAGCAGAATCTCTTCACGTTCCTATTATGGAATTTTGTCCTGTGTCCTGTGACCGTTGTCGGCGATGGCAGATCTGATGAATCGGTAGGCTGTATTTAATGTGAACGAAATTGACGACCTATTATTAATGTTCACGCAGTTATCAGTTATCAAATTATAATCAACAAAACAAATGTCCGCGTCTTTCCTATGTAGATGTTCCAGTGGGATATTTTACAAACTTTAAGTTAATGTAAAAGGTTTTTGCTGATGTAAATGTATATGTATTTACATAGATATTTTTCTTTATTTAATGTTTTGGGGTTTAATGTTTTTGTGTTTGGTCTTAGCGTTTCTATTATTGCAATCACGATTTTCCAATGGAATCCAATATGTAATGAGTTTCGATTATTTCATGATTTAAATAATGGTATTTTGGGCCTTCTCAATTACGCCAATAATGTGTGTGATTTACCTACGCAGAATCGAGTGTTATAAATATTATTAATGCAATACCAATATTACGTGTTCCTCGAAATTAGCGGAGTTATATTAATATTCAATTATGCATTGAAATACTTAATTCGTCGATTTAATAATTTACATTCGATATGTAATTTGGAATCTGCAAATTTTCATGTTCTAGCATATTTTAGCTCCGCCGGCCGATCAAAAACAATGGAATATTAATATTAAATTATTAACTGATGCCATCCATAAAAACATGTTGGGAGCATTTATCATGAGTTAGGTGTCAATATAAAATTTGCATAAAACTGAAATATTCATTCATACGTACATAGATACATTATATACACTCCCCGGCAAAAAATCCGGCACCCGTAAATTTTTGATGAGTTTGATGCTTTATAACTTTTACATTTTTAATCCGATTTCCACAATTCTTGCATCAGCTCATAGACATACAGATGTTTGGCTTTTACTCTCAGTTCCTGTCGAATTTAATCTTAAAGCTTGACTTATATTTTACCGGGGTAAATCAAATTGTTTTTTAGCATAAGTTTTAGACACCCCGTGGAACGATTGACGTCAAAGATTAAGATTAAACATTCTTTACTGCAATTTCGGGTTCAATAGTGACATTTTGTTTTTTGAATTATCTTGGTGCCGAATGCTGCCTCCTTTTGTTTAAGAGCTAACGATTATTAAATAAATCGCTACCAATTTTACGATGTTTTTAGAAAACAGTCGAAGTTACCTCAGTATGCAACTGTTTGTCGAAAATTGTTTGACAGGACAGTAAAGTTTAGTTGCCATCATGGTTCTGTCAGCGACGTTGGCCGAATTGTTGGCTTAATAGAGGATGGCCGTAGTAAAACCTATATGACACATATTAAGTGTCTCGTGTCTCGAACTTTTTACGGTCGAACGGGATTTCCACGGTCTAAAATTCGGGACGTTTGGAGTAAGTACATGGTACATCGAAACAGAAAGCTTTACAAGGCGGCCCTCCGGCTTCGGAAGAAAGTGATCGACTAAAGTCCATCTAGTTGAATGACCGGCAACTCTGACCTACAACAAAGTGTTACTCATGGGCGTAGGCATTTTTTTAGGGGGTCGAAAGTAGAAGGTTTTTACGTGCATATTTTAAACACCTCAGCTGATATTGAGTGCAAGTTTCCACACCACTCATGAAGTATTGTTTTCAACGCGTTACCATTTTTTAGTGGCTGGTTCGCCAGTAGCCAAAGAAACAAAAATAAATATGTAAAAAACAGCTAAGTAGCCGTGAAAAATAAACTTACAAACCGAAAAATAAAATGTATATATATTCTAAAATAACGCAAAAAATTCTCAATAAACATAAAAACAATAAAATAAATAAAACATATATTCCAAAATAAAGCAAAAATTCTCAACAAAAAATAAAAATAATAAGATAAATACAATATATGCACCTATATTCCAAAATAAAGCAAAAAATTTTCAAAAAAATTAAAATAGGTACCTTAATTTAATACCTTACACCTGAATACCTTAACACTTACCTTAAAAACGTGTAATTAATAGTGATCGACCGATATGAATTTTTGATATTTTCGATATTTTGGCGGATACCGATATTTTAAAGGCCGATACCGATATATATATCGGCATATCGGCCGTGGTCGTTCATTCATTACAATTAGTAATACTAGAATCTTTGAACTCACAGCAAGCTGTTGTTGATGTTATTGGTAAATGTAAAAGGATTGTATCTCAATCATTCACAAGTTGCTTGTAATAAATTGAGAAAAGTACAAGAAGAACTAAATATGGCCCCAAAGAAATTGATTTAAGATATCCAAACATGGTGGAATTCAACGTATTAAAAAAAGTTGTTAATCTATATGCTATTGAACATCCTGACCTCACAGATCTCACCTTTCATCAATGGGAGCTTCTTTAAAATATTTTGAATTTATTACAACCATTCGAAAAAGTAACAAAAATGGCTAGTCGAACTGATAGCTGCATATCAGAAATGATTCCGTTTGTTTCTACACTTTTAGCATATTTAAGCAAAGAGGATGAACATTTTTCTGGTGTAGGTACTATAAAAAATGAATTAAAAAACAATCTAGAAAAAACTTTTCACAATAATATGTTAACTTAATAATATGATAACTTTTGAGAAATTTCTCGATCCCCATTTTAAAACACATTTCTTAACAAAAAAAGTATGTGATGATATATATTTGAATTTAAAGGCACTGCAAAAGGAAAATGAAAAATGATCGCATGATTGTGTAAGTAGCGATGATGATGTTCCACTAGTTAATTTAACACGCCCTGCGCCTGCGTCCGAATTTGCTCCTTTGTCATTAGTGCAGTCTAAAAGATCCCACGAGATGTTTTGGCAGCCTTATGAAGAATTAGTTAATAAATGGAAATGTAAACTCCGATTCATATGTAAAATCAAAGGTAAGCGTGGACATGTCATTTTCATCACAAATGGAAAAAGAAATACTGTCGAATAAGGAACTTCCAATAATTTCCCACCACGAAAATCCTATTGCAAGGTGGAAAAATAAAAAATATATTTTCCCTGTGTTGTATGCATAAGCAGTAGTTTACTTGTCAGCTCCACTGGGGAGTGTTCCCGGTGAGCAATCTTATTTTCTGAAGCAGAAACTGTTTATGAAGCCAAACGAAACAGATTTACTCCTGATAGAGCAGAAAGTCTAATTCTGCTTCATCATAATTTGGCAACATTAAATTACCATTACTAATGTTTTGTAAATACTTAGATGATAGGTATGTAGAAAAAAGATTTAATTTGCTTTTATAGCTAACTATTTTTTATTTTTGTAGATACTAGATAGGTAGTATCTAATATCGTATCGTGTTCTGTGAGAATTTGCTGCTAAAATTATTGTACCTGGCTAAAGAAATACGACTTATTTTTATGCAGAAACATTTATTTTTTATAAAACATTTCAAGAGATTCATTGTCTTTTTTTTCATATCGGCCATATCGGTTATCCCTATCGGCCGATACCGATAATCGGCGTTGCTGCCGATATTGCCGATATACCGATATAAATATCGGTATCGGTCGATCACTAGTAATTAATATCACCTTTCCATTTTCCATGTCACTATTTAATGATATTATCATCACTAAATCACTATTTTCAGTCACTTCATCTTCACGTCACCTTCACTGTCGCTATCACCATTTCCAATATTAATCATACTGGGTTCTATGGCTTGATCAACCGCCAAATCCACATCCCACATTATCTGTTGCTCTTTCATCACGTGATTAATACACTTCTGCCAATTTTCTGCTGTGACTTTTTCCATTGCTCGTCGAAGATGGCTCTCTACGTCAGCTAATTTAAAAGTTCGATTCCCTCTCGCCACTTCCCCTTTTTTTTGATCCCAGATCAATTCAATTCGCAGTGATAAGGAGGTATCACATTTTCGGCTATGATAAGACGCATTATCCATATCCACGACACTTCCTGATTCCAAATGTTTAAGTACGCCGGAAAACCATTTCTCGTATATTTCGATATTTATTTCGTGGTAGTTAGTCTAAATTAGGCAGAAATCCACTATCACTTCCAATGTGCATTAGGATTAAACGGCGACCTTTTCAATACGGCATTCCAGCCTTCAATCGCAGCTTTTTTCACGTTTCCATCCTGCCAGACTTTCTTCACAGTATGTCCTTCGTTGTCCATGTTTCATCATTGTAATACATTTTCCGACCTTCGTTTCGAAACATTTTTATTTTTCGAAACAACATTTTTATTTTATTATAACTTTTCCATACGTAAAATTAATGCCTTTCAAAAATTTTGCCAGACCAGCCCTGCACATTTTAGGTATAATATCATTTTCACTTATACCTTGCAGACATTTTTAAAAAGGTAGGTAACTAAATTTAGATTACAATGGTTTGAGATTACTTTCCAATTTTGCGTGATACTCTTAATTACTGCTTCTAAAGGTAAATTTGTAAATAGAGATACAACCTTTAAAGCTGACTAAATCGTAGCCCTGTCTGTGATAGTTGATAATTATTAATGAAAGCCTTGTTTGGTGTCCCAAATACGTAACTCATGTTAATAATTTGGAAGGGCTTCAACACAGATTCTTAAAATATGTAAAGTTTAAATTAAAGGCGATGAAAGTAGGCATAAAGGCATTTGGTTTTAACACTCGAGAACAGACGTAGAAAAATATATTTACTTTTCTTACATGAAGTAATCCATAATAATGTAAATTGTGTAAATTTTAGGTGTGTTAAATTTTCAAATTACCAGAGCTAGAGCATACTAGTCTACAAGTCTACTGTCAAATAAATGTTTTCTATTTGCCTAATGCCCGGACAAAAAATTCTCTCCTTTACATACCTATAATATGTGCAATAATTATAACAGTATAAATTGTGAAATTGATGTTATGTCCTGTAATAACTTTTGAATTGAAAAAATTACTTTTACTTTATTTTCTAATTTTTCTTTTATATTTACTTTATAGGTATTCAAAGTTTCATTATTCATACTCAGTATTGTATTTATTTGAAATATTGAATAGTTTTTTTTTCTTTGTATTTGCTAATTAATAATAAGTTGCAAACTGTACCAATTTTGAAATTTTTTGTGAGTTCCTAATTGGGTCCAAGTGGACCATTCCAAGGACCCAATTAGGAACTCACTCAGTGTATATTTAATTGAAATAAAATAAAAAATAAATATAAAAAAACTATGGTTGCATTTAAGTTTAGAACACATTAAAGAAAACACAAGTACACGACGGAGTTTCGGCAACCTCTCAACATCTGCTTTGATTCATAAATCGACCATAACGTAAAACGCAAGTAGAACGCATCAAGCGACGTTGCCGTTGTTGAGGATTGTATCTCAAGGCACAGTACATTTTCGGTTTCCGCCATATATTATTAACGCAATAAGGCAATACAATAGATTACTTTTAGCAAGAAGCTGTTTTAATTAACATTTTTGTATTAAAATGAATCATATTCGTTGAAATTGTCAAATTATTTGAACATCTTTTAAGGTAATCAAAGACTTCAAGTAAATTTAACAGTAAGCCTAGCAAATGTTCCGTTCGGGATCAGAAGACGGACGACAAGGATGGAACGATCTTGGATCGGCCAAAAACGTGAACCATTCTGTCTTTTGTATTAAAATGTCTGAATAAGATTATTCTTTGAATAGCGCGCCCCCTGTGTTACAGCGTAAAAAAAATTGTTCTTGGCTGCTGTTGCCATGCTCTTGCTGTTGCAAAACTCTAATTACAGTTTTTTAAAAAACAAAATTAGAGAGGATACAATAGAGGTCCCAAAATTCGGAGAAATTAACGATTTATTTTAACAAACACCATCAAATGCCCCCCAAGCGATGATGAATTATTTTGGTCATATTTGTAGATATATATTTTTACCACAAAATCGTAACAAGATTAACGTCTATATAGCCGCTCCGTAGCCTTAACTGATCATGCTGATCCGCAACTAATTGAATTTTTCACATTCAATCATTCTCACGTATCAATGTCATATAAATAAATGATTCCTAGTTTTTAATCCTTAAATTTATTGCACATAATCTAATTACACATGTACCGTAAAAAGCCACCAACGATAAATTAAGCAGAGCCAACAAAGGCCCGGACATTTAATGTCGCCATTAGTGTCAATTTGGTTAATGTGCATACAATACGTAACCAACTATACTACCTAATAAGAAACAGCGGCCTTTGAATTACTTAGATAGATGCCTAGCGCTTCTAAAAGTTCCTGGAAAATTTGTCCTAATGCCCACCGTGGACGCAAATTTTTTTTTTGAGAAATGAATTTTTTGATCCTCCAATTACAAAAATGCCAAATCTTGATATGGATTACCTAAATTATGTCTACTAGTCTACGAAATGCATTACATTAATTACCTAAAAACATAATTTCAAATATCCAGTCGCATTGCTCATCATAGTAGTTTCAGTACAGTATGATGTTAGCATTGTGTCTATCAACCACAACTATGCATGTAGAGATGTTTTCACATGGTGAATAATCGATCACCTACGGGAATTTTTAGAAGCACATTTTATCGTTTCAAGCATAACTCTGTACCTAATCCGCGAAATCAGCAAAGTCGTAATAACAACGTGTAACACAATCTAATAAGAAGAAAACCTGCATTAACTATAGTGTTTTCGTTTCATATACAAACTAGAGCAAAAAATTATGCGGCATTTTACAAAGAAAACCTGTACCAATTACTACAGAAGCGGTAAATCACATCACTATGCAACACAAAAGGATATTTAGTGTAAAAGTGTATACCGCCACAAGTTTTTGTGAATAGAACTAGGGTCTCCAGTCCGCGGTTTACAATATCGGTCGCTATCCCCCTTCAACTCATATAAATACCATTTCCCATCTTGCTCACGATTTCCTGGCTTCACTGCTCAGTGGCGTATCAATCATCATGCGCAACCAAGGTGAAGTGACTTCAAAAGATGTCTTATTATGTCATATTCATATATGTCCAAATCTTTAAGTCAAAATTACCTCCATTCCTCTTGCTTTGGCCATTTCATCCACTACATATTTCTTGACTACTGGAAAATGTTGCCTTGCCAGTGTCAACAATTCAACTTTAAGTATTGAATCATCGTGTTAAATGTATCTTTCTTCCAGCCAGTCTTTAATTTGCCCTTTCCGCCATTAAGTTATGGGCAGCTGTTCTGTTCTGCGAGAATGATAAGATTATTGTTTTTTATTTTATTTCCAATATTAGCATAATTGCGAGCGCCACTGAGCATCGCATTCCATTAGTTTGCATATCAAACGAAAGCACTATAACTAATTTTATTCCTCAAATATTGTTAAGCTATTGGGTTCAAAAAATGTAATAATATATGGGGTGTTCTATTTAAAATAATAGCCGTTGATTAACTTCCGGCCACACCGGAAGTAACACGAAGTTCAAAATATTTTTAAAATGTCGATGACATTCGATTATTTAATTAACTATGGCACAAATATTTACGGTACCAAATATTCAAAAAGCAAAAATGTTTTGTTCTCCAGATGCGTCTAATAGGCCATCGAGTTTGAAATATATAATTATAGAGTGTGAAGGTTTAATATGTAAAACTGCGGCAATTTCCCGTGATTGAACCGTGCGCTCTAACTCAAGGGCATCCACCTCTCGAGAGTCCAGCAAGCATTTAACGCCCGAATGCCAGTAACAACTATAAAATTAAAAACGGCCTTTTAATCTTCATTTGCATATCGCATCATCTCTCCTTAATTGCTATGAAACCATCGCTAATTGACGAAATTGAATGTCAACCTATAACTGCTAGAAAAACACAAAAGCAATTTAGAGCGACACGCCACAACAATAGCGGCTTGTCTTGCAGCTGCGAATAGAAATAAAAAGATGGAAAGAGAAAACAAATGCTTGTATACCAAGGAAAATACCTAGGCAATGTTTATAACCGCAAGAGTGACTATTCTCTTTTTCTCAGGTAAACCCACAGACATATATACAGGGTCATTTTAATCTTCGGATGAAAATGTGTCCTCCGGACAATGAAAAATCGACAAATGGCCCAGACGAAAGTTGTTTGGTTTGAAGGGGGACATTTGTTGCCCTTAACCCCTTTGACCTTGGGTCAAGGGTTCAAGGTCATTCAAGGTCAACTTTGTTTCTTTAAATGCAACCCCCCATTTTTTACATTGGCAATCGATTGTACGTAAAAAAACATGAAACTTTTGTCCGAACAATTTTTTTCCAAAACGCACATGTCCCGGAATAATTCAGTTACCAAGATTTGAATTTTCAAATTTTCTTTTTAATGGCGAATCGTAAGCTTATTCAAAAACCATAGAAGACAAAAAGTCTGCAGAATTTTTCAAGGAATCAACTACCATTCTTAATTAATTGATTAATTAATTATTCAAAATTAATTAATTATTTTTTTTGGTTTCACTGGTACATGAACCAACAAATGCCGCTGGGCTCTGGTGGTGGTGTCATCTAGCGGGATGTCGCTGCTCTGCCTCTGGAATGCTGACTGTCTTTGTTGGATTGTTGGATCTCGCCTTCGGATTAATTTACCCTAAAATTTATTACTTACTGCTGCTGTAGTTTTTAATATTCTATTACGTTAATTACTGTGACAGATGCTTCATTTTCTTGTTTGTTATTAACGAAAATTTCTTCTACTGGCCTGGGACGCTACCAAGCCTTCATTTCTTGCTTGTAAAAACAACGAAAACACTTATTTATGCAGTTCTTTCTGCTTCTAGGCCATTTACACTGGTATTAGTTTTTATTTAGCACAAATGTACGATTATTACTTTAAATTTACAATTATTTTATAATAAATTTTCATCCAATTCAGGAGCGTGGCTGTTACTTCTTCGAACGCCGTAGCTAGACTCTTAATAATGTTTGTAGTTTCTAAGGATGTACCGTAATAAAAAACAAATGCAACTTCCTGGTTACCTACTTCTTTCCTTGTTATGTTATTTTGATCTGGCCAATCAGATTTATTCATTATATTTAATTTATTTTATTTCACTTAAAACTATTACACTTTGATTATCATATTATATAATTTAAAATTATAAATACTATCATACGGTTAAATACAATATCTGTCGATCGTGTAACTTCACTTTCTTTGTGACGGGTTCCCTCGATATTTTTATTTTGATTTCGGTTCCTACCTAAAGCTCTCGAACCCATTATTTGCACTGATGCTATCGCATTAATCCTTCAATTTAGACACCGTTTATTAGTGATTGATATTTTATAATTATTTTTATGACTTGTCTATTGTAATTTTACTTGAAACAGATTTTTGCGGCGATTAATTATTTAGTTTTAACGATATTACGTTTTGATCAATCATGCGCGTAGCTGCTTGGCGTTCCGCTATACTCTGTTCGTTGGTCATAGGCACGTCTTTAGTAAATATTATGCCACAAAAGTGATTTTGAGTAAAAGCCTATTCACGCACTGCGATGTGTGCGTCCACAACAGAAGCGAACGCGGGCGTTCGCCACCATTCGGTATCGATAAATCCTATAATATGGCAGGATTAGCAAGGTGAGTCTCAACCACTTATGAAATTTTCGACATTTAAATAATCTAAAATTGTTCTTATACATTCAGGGATCTCATTCACACTTTTTAGTGGCATTTTCAAAAACTATCGCATGGATACTGATGGTTTGCTGTTTAGAATCTTGTTTAGAAAAGTGGCCAGCCACTAGCCAGTCGCTATGGCTTCGTGTGTATACCCGAATAACAACCTGTGCATTTATATCGGTGGATATCGCGTGCGATATCCACCGATGACACGAGTGACGAACCACTGACCCGCCACTATCGCCTACTACCGGGACTGCAATGGCCATGTTATGCAGGCACTGATTTATTAATTCTATAGATTTCAACAAAAAGCTACTAAAAGTCACTAAAATCTACTACTAATCGCCACTAAAAGTAGCCTCATCTGCATCGGCTCTTAGTGTAGAAAATACTTTGTATTCAAATACATACTTACCCACCTCTGGAAGTTACATATTTGTTATACATGTTTTTCCCATAATTAGAAGCCATATTATGTGACATCACAAACAATAAGCATTAATTATTATTAATTCAGGTATTTATACAAGTGACAAAGATACATTGCATTGTAGTCAGGATCCTAGGATAAAACTTATAGAATAAATATGGCAAAGCATCTAAAGATTAAAGCTAATAATTATAACAACATCCTTGTTACGGGCTCTTACTGTCGGTTCACTTTTCTTTTAATGGGCTTCCCTTGAACTGGAAGTTGAGATTCATTTGCATTAAATTAAACGATCGATGCCTGGGATATAGTATCACTTCTATCAATATCATCCAATAAAACTAGACCTGATGGTGATGGACTGAAAACAATACACATATAAAATAGAAGAATGTCATGTAATAGATAATTCTTCCTATACAAGGGTATCCTTGGTATTGTATGGTTTAGATTTGTTAAACGGTGTGCCAGAGAGGCCTCTACACATACTGGTGGATATCAAAAACTTTTTTTTGTGGACTGCAAATTTCACTTTGTTCTTATGAAAATACCAACT
This sequence comes from Tetropium fuscum, assembly GCA_964058915.1. Lineage (NCBI taxonomy): Eukaryota > Metazoa > Arthropoda > Insecta > Coleoptera > Cerambycidae > Tetropium > Tetropium fuscum. The sequence continues at coordinate 102,160 of CAXKVY010005645.1, read as the reverse complement.
TAATCGGTGAATACGTGTCAATTAGAGCTGTTAAGGTACTGCTGATGATAACGTACTCGGCAAATATCGACATATATCTTGCTAATGGCCGATGCTTGGAATTTTTAGCCTATCGGTGCAGATGCCAATGTACTGGTTAAAAAAACCAGTGTAAAGTTTATATTTCTCACAGTTTTTAGTGTATGGAGTGCACTTTAAGAATTATATACCTACAACATATTTACTTTAACAATACTTTTGTTCTAAAATAATTTAAACTTACGTGTTTATCTCTGAAACAATTCCTAAAAAATCTTGTACAACTGGTTGTACTTGAAGAACAAAAAGACGTCCTGCAATTCCTTTTCTTAATCTTAAATCTTAACACTATTAACCAACCTAGTCTCTCAACGAGTTTGAAATACGAAAACAAGCCTCTCAGGTTTTATTTTTAGGGAAGGCACAGCTTCATTTTTCAATTTTCTCAATTCTAGATCTAGAACGAGCGGGCCAGGGCGAAAACTCTTGCAACATGCTCAGAGCAAATCACCATTGTGTCGGGAAATTTCACCGTTGCAATTTTTTTCAAAGGGTTGCGACCGCAACTTTCTTGCTTTCCGAGACTCTAATAAATGTTTATAAAACAAATGAATCTGTCTTATAAATGCTGAAAACTAACCTGAAATAACGAATGTTAGCTATTTTCCCTGTTTTCACAAAAGGCAACTGTTAGACATTTTCATTCAAGTATACATTTTTAATATACGCCCAAACACCACGGAAGTCTTAAAATCACATAACAAATCTGTAATCCTTGATTGTGGACGTAAAATACACTAATACCTAAACGCACATAGGTTAGGATTTAGGTTATAAAGATAAATCATAACACAGGGCGCTTTGTCAGCTGATAGTGATATTCTAAAGCGCATGCTCTGTTCTACTTCTGGATCCACCTTTTATTTTCCCTAAACGACACGTTTTTCTTGAGCATCCCCCAATGTTACGTATCTATGTTAGTATATATATCTGTGGGTAAACCTAGCTTATTGGACTACGCATAACTACCCAGCTGTACCACTGTATTTAAATAAACACTATGCATTTATGGAGCTCCTGTAATTTTATTTTTTCATACATCGGCTTCATATACACACGACTGACATTTTTACCTCTTTACCTTTTACTGCTAGAGACTAGGATCAGTGAGAGATAACGCAAACGGCGCAATATGCTAAACGTGTTGGGGGAGAAGTGAACAATTTATAGTAATATATCGCTGTTTCTTGGCTGGCAGGGTGGGAGTGAGCTGAGAAACAAAAGAGCCGACGCCGACGATGCGAACAAGAAATATAAACGATTGATTGCGGAGGAAGGCAAGACAAGACGAATGCTTGGCCGCTTCAATTGATCTCCACCTTGGAATACGTAATGCCGCGGGAGGAGTCAATACTTAAAAATCCACTTGTGATACACGAAGTATTTCATATGCGCTCTGTATCTGTATTTGTATCATGTAACGGATACTGTATCAAATATCAAATATTTATATGTGTAGGTACGTCTTGTGTTCCGCGGACATGCTATGCTCCATATTAACGATCTGATCGTCTGTCGATAAACGTCGCGAACACAAAGACAAAGGGTCTTAAGTATTGTGGACGGTTAATAGCATAAACACAATTGTGTACGTGTCAGTTGTATCAGCGTCCGACCATGGAATGGAACGAGCAGAAGTTCCTAGATTTAATCTAGGTATACAAGAATACTTCAATTTTGTGGGATCCAAAAAATAAAAACACCTTAAAAGGTGATGCTTGGGTGACTATAAGTGATGTGCTTGGTCCACCTGGTATAATGTTTCCAATACCCCTTATAAATGTGACGTCACGGGTTGTGATAAGTGAATCCAAACAAACTTCGGTTGCCATATAGATTCAGAGGAATTTAAAGTTTTTATGCAGTTTTAGGTCCAAGTGCAAGATTTGAAGCTTTACACATTTTCTGTGCATCAAAGTCTTTTGTTCAAATTGTGCTGGTGAGTTCCATTAACAAATTCTGTTGATTGACAAAATTTTAATGAAAATTATATGCATGGATGTGAAATAAATATATCCAAATAAAGTCTCTAATAAATAAAAAAATACACAACGATAACACCATAAAAAACAAAATAAAAAATCGTATCTACACGTATGACAAGAGATTCATGATTCATGTGTCTGACCAAGATGTCGAAAATACGTCACCAATACTAATACAGCATATAGCTTGTTTGAAAATACGAAATAGGTAAGTATTGTAAACTTGTAAATAAATCCACTTGCCAAATATTTCAGTCACAGCTAATTTATCTTGCACTGAAATAACTTCCCTAAACGTAGCATCTTCGTCTTGAAATCTTGGTCCAACTGATTTATTAAATGATCAAAGGGCTCACGCCTGTGAAATTTTCGTAATGACCGCTGATTGACTGGAATTTCAGATCCGAAAGTAAAGCAGAGTCATTCCTTTCTTTATACAAAGTATGTTTTCGAAATCTTCGTGGGTGTTTATAATGTTCCAGTATATATTATGTATGAGCGTACATTGAAGGAACTCTTCAATCAACGGATTCGTATATAAGCAGCACCTGTCATCATCATATTCCCCGATACCCGATGAAGTCTGGCGTCCCACAATGTTCCTCCCTAGGCCCAACCACATTCGACCTTTATACCCATGATATCCCAAATTCTATCGACCATAGGACTGCTGTTGCATTATACGCAGATGACACAGTGACTATAATAACCTCGACAAGTTGATACAAAGACTAATGCAACAGCAAACGAATTACTTATTACCAACTACAACAACTAGGGGCTACACATCAACCCAAACAAGACACATGTGGCAATTTTTACGGGAAAGAAACAGCCACCCGATATAAACATAACACTCAACAGAGTAAATATATATAGTCTCAAACTGAACGCTGAAATATTTAGGTTTCACACTAAATAGAAGTGTGCAAGCGAGGGATACCAGACCCCTCTAGCGGTCAGTTGCTGCCGGTTACTACGGTCATAGCTATCTTATCGGATTTGCAGGTGTAATTCAAATCAGGTAGGAATAGTTCTCTGTGTAGTTGTTACCTGTAAATCCATTCGCTAAATAGAAGGTTCAGATTTAAACGGGTGTGAAGTTATCCACATCCACATTTTCAGATAGGACTATAATTGATAAAGCCGTGGTCTCAATTCATATAGGTTCCGCTTTTGATTAAAAATGTATGTTTTAGGAATAAGTACATGAAAACTTAGGGATATAAACACAATACACCTATACAACATCTGCTGAATGGATAAAATTAATGTTAACATACATTATTTAAGCCGTGATACAGATTTTATTTAAATTGGGTTAAAATTATTTAGATAAAGAATAGCAATTAAAAATGAAGGTGTAGAGTTTTTATTTCACGATAGATCGATAGAGAATTAAAGAATACATGGTAGAGTACCATTGAGTTTATTTGTCAGGCCGTCTAGGGGGATGAAATGGGGTAAAATTTGTTTAAAAAAATAATAGCAAGTTCAAATGAAGGTGTAGAGTTTTTATTCCACTACAGGTCGATAGAGAATCAAAGAATACATATTAAAGTACCATTGCTTTTATTTGTCAGGCCGTCTGGGGGGATGAAATGGGGTTAAAATTGTTTAAGAAATTTACAGCAAGGTCAAATGAAGGTGTAGAGTTTTTATTTCACGATAGATCGATAGAGAATTAAATAATACATGGTAGAGTACCATTGCATTTATTTGTCAGGCCGTCTAGGGGGATGAAATGGGGTAAAATTTGTTTAAAAAAATAACAGCAAGTTCAAATGATGGTGTAGAGTTTTTATTCCACTCCAGGTCGATAGAGAATCAAAGAATACATAGTAAAGTACCATTGCTTTTATTTGTCAGGCCGTCTGGGGGGATGAAATGGGGTTAAAATTGTTTAAAAAATTTACAGCAGGTCCAAATAAAGGTGTAGAGTTTTTATTTCACGATAGATCGATAGAGAATTAAAGAATACATGATAGAGTACCACTGCATTTATTTGTCAGGCCGTCTAGGGGGATGAAATGGGGTTAAAATTGTTTAAAAAATTTACAGCAAGTTCAAATGAAGGTGTAGAGTTTTTATTTCACTACAGGTCGATAGAGAATCAAAGAATTTTTGGTAGAGCACCATTGCATTTATTTGTCAGGCCGTCTAGGGGGATGAAATGGGGTTAAAATTGTTTAAAACATTTACAGCAAGTCCAAATGAAGGTGTAGAGTTTTTATTTCACGATAGATCGATAGAGAATCAAAGAATACATGGTAGAGTACCATTGCATTTATTTGTCAGGCCGTCTAGGGGGATGAAATGGGGTAAAATTTGTTTAAAAAAATAATAGCAAGTTCAAATGATGGTGTAGAGTTTTTATTTCACTACAGGTCGATAGAGAATCAAAGAATACATAGTAAAGTACCATTGCTTTTATTTGTCAGGCCGTCTGGGGGGATGAAATGGGGTTAAAATTGTTTAAAAAATTTACAGTAAGTCCAAATGAAGGTGTAGAGTTTTCATTTCACGAAAGATCGATAGAGAATTAAATAATACATGGTAGAGTACCATTGCATTTATTTGTCAGGCCGTCTAGGGGGATGGAATGGGGTAAAATTTGTTTAAAAAAATAATAGCAAGTTCAAATGATGGTGTAGAGTTTTTATTTCACTACAGGTCGATAGAGAATCAAAGAATACATGGTAGAGCACCATTGCATTTATTTGTCAGGCCGTCTAGGGGGATGAAATGGGGTTAAAATTGCTTAAAAAAATAATATCAAGTTCAAATGATGGTGTAGAGTTTTTATTCCACTACAGGTCGATAGAGAATCAAAGAATACATATTAAAGTACCATTGCTTTTATTTGTCAGGCCGTCTGGGGGGATGAAATGGGGTTAAAATTGTTTAAAAAATTTACAGCAAGGTCAAATGAAGGTGTAGAGTTTTTATTTCACGATAGATCGATAGAGAATTAAATAATACATGGTAGAGTACCATTGCATTTATTTGTCAGGCCGTCTAGGGGGATGAAATGGGGTAAAATTTGTTTAAAAAAATAATAGCAAGTTCAAATGATGGTGTAGAGTTTTTATTTCACTACAGGTCGATAGAGAATCAAAGAATACATAGTAAAGTACCATTGCTTTTATTTGTCAGGCCGTCTGGGGGGATGAAATGGGGTTAAAATTGTTTAAAAAATTTACAGTAAGTCCAAATGAAGGTGTAGAGTTTTCATTTCACGAAAGATCGATAGAGAATTAAATAATACATGGTAGAGTACCATTGCATTTATTTGTCAGGCCGTCTAGGGGGATGAAATGGGGTTAAAATTGTTTAAAAAATGTACAGCAAGTTCAAATGAAGGTGTAGAGTTTTTATTTCACTACAGATCGATAGAGAATCAAAGAATACATACTAAAGTACCATTGCTTACTTTTGTCAGGCCGCCTGGGGGGATGAAATGGGGTTAAAGTGTTCAAAAAACTAGCAATTCCAAATTATGATTTAGAGATTTTATTATACCATAGATTGATAGAGAATCAAAAATTATATGACGACGTAGGTACCGTTGCTAGTATTTGTCAGGCCGTCTAGTGAGATAAAATGGGATTAAAAAAATATGTCTTGAAGTGGGGTGAAAATGAATAATCTTAAAAATTTCGAATAAAAATGTCGTTTATTTAACATTGATGTGTTTGCGTTGTTGATGTACAAAAAAATAAGAAATTATTAATTCATCCGATTTTATTTATTGACCTATTGTTGTTTCACTATAGGTACTACTTATAGAGCAATAATAAATACATTTTTTGGCAGAATAGAAAATAGGATAATCATTTTTATTTGTCAGGCCGATACGATGTACGGGAAAAATAATAGTATAGAATCTGGAATATTTATTTCCTATTAAAACCGCTTTCATTTCGCTACTAATAGAGCAAAAAACAGAAAACATGTGAAAAAGGGAGGATTTCTACGCTGTAAGTGCTGTACGCGGATTTTTCAAAACAAATTTAACCCCCTTTCATCCCCTAGACGGGCTAACATAAAAGCAATGGTACTGTACCACGTATTATTTGTTCATTTATCTATCTGTCGTGAAATAAAAACTCTACAACTTCATTTTTTATTGCTGTTAATTTTTTAAACGATTTTAACCCCATTTCATCCCCCTAGACGGCCCGACAAATAAATACAATGGTACTCTACCATGTATTATTTAATTCTCTATCGATCTATCGTGAAATGAAAACTCTACACCTTCATTTGGACCTGCTGTAAATTTTTTAAACAATTTTAACCCCATTTCATCCCCCTAGACGGCCTGACAAATAAATGCAATGGTGCTCTACCATGTATTCTTTGATTCTCTATCGACCTGTAGTGAAATAAAAACTCTACACCTTCTTTGGACTTGCTGTAAATTTTTTAAACAATTTTAACCCCATTTCATCCCCCCAGACGGCCTGAGAAATAAAAGCAATGGTACTTTACTATGTATTCTTTGATTCTCTATCGACCTGTAGTGGAATAAAAACTCTACACCTTCATTTGAACTTGCTATTATTTTTTTAAACAAATTTTACCCCATTTCATCCCCCTAGACGGCCTGACAAATAAACTCAATGGTACTCTACCAAGTATTCTTTAATTCTCTATCGATCTATCGTGAAATAAAAACTCTACACCTTCATTTTTAATTGCTATTCTTTATCTAAATAATTTTAACCCAATTTAAATAAAATCTGTATCACGGCTTAAATAATGTATGTTAACATTAATTTTATCCATTCAGCAGATGTTGTATAATAGGTGTATTGTGTTTATATCCCTAAGTTTTCATGTACTTATTCCTAAAACATACATTTTTAATCAAAAGCGGAACCTATATGAATTGAGACCACGGCTTTATCAATTATAGTCCTATCTGAAAATGTGGATGTGGATAACTTCACACCCGTCAGATTTAATACACACATCGATAACATAATAAAAGCAAGCGAAGGTTAGAATTCGACAGCTTTATCCAATTTTCAAAATCTGCACTCCCAAAACCGGAACCCTAATCTATAAATCCTACATTCGCCCTATCCTCACCTACTCATCTGTATGTGGTATCTCTTAATCACATCCCTGTACAGAAAAAAAAAGTTCAGGAGAACAAAGCGCTTAGATTAGCAGCCAAAGTAAAACTCAACTCAAGAACAAGAAACACAACATTATACAGTATCACAGGAACCCCAACCAATAGAACCCCAATGGACCAATTCATCGGAAACATTAAATATATGCAGCCAGCAGTTTTGCCTTCGGCTGTGAGCTTCACCTTGGCGCAGTTTTTTGAGGATGATGGGGGGGCACCTTCCTGGTCTCCTTCTTAGGTGCTCCGTTCTCTTGTTCCGCGGTTTCCTCGGGCTAATATATATCTAACGTCTTGTAAACTGTTTATGTAGTGCAGGTAATAATTCCCTTAATTAGCTTCCAATTTATGGTCAGACCGTCTGCTACAGCACAAACGCATGCACACTTCGAACTCCCAACTAGAGCTAACTTGCTGCTCGGACCACCCGAATTAATTGTAGCACGCTTGGATTTTTTTTCGATTTTTTTTTTATTGAGAATATAAAAAAATAACTAGGTGTGTGCGAAACTTGGCGCAACACCCCATTTAGGGCCTTAATTGTCGCCCGAAAAATACAAATCGCGACCGGAATTTCCCTCTAGGAATACCTGAATTAGTTGTGGTGCAATTTGTTTTTAAATTTTTTTTGTTGAAAACAATACACAAATTAACTGGGTGTGCGCGAAACTTGGAGTAACAGCGCGTTTAGGGCCTTAATTGTTGTCCGAAAAATACGAAAGCATAACCTTTGTTGTGGCACGCTAGGATTTTTTTCGAATTATTGTTGTCAGAGAATTTTAAGTAATTTTTTTGTGCCACGTGTGTTTCCTACATATTTTTTTGCCGTATAACAAGGTTTTGGGGGTCCAGACATACAAATCCTTATGCTTAATTTTATAATTAACAATTAGTTATGAAAACTATCAATAATAAACTTTCCGTGATGATTAACCATCACGATTACATGCCTTTTTATAAATAATTACGTCCATTTATAATTTCTTAATAGTCCTTTTTATATAATGATACCTCGTATAATGATAATTACCTATATATTAAATATTACACACGTGTCATTTCCATCGTGTATCTGGCCATTTAAAATATGAGCCTGGGTTTTCGTGGTTGTCATTAAATGTTTTAGGAAGACGTTAACATTTTATTGAGAATAGACCGAATTATAGAATATTACTAGATCGTATTTATTTGATTACAGAGGCAGTTCGTTGACTATGTATTGCATCTTTTGACATCCGTCCCTCGCCGGGAGTGCCACAAGGTTCCTATATAGCACTCCTCTTATTAATATTGTTTGTTGCTTTATGTGTGAGACAACCTCAAATTGTTCAAACGATTTTAGTTCTAATTTAATTTAATAAATTTGCAGGCGTAACAAAATGGCTTAAAACAATCGCTTCTTACAAAGATTGTTTATTTTTAGAAAAAATATGAATATGGACCGGTGGAGCAGTATATACTAATGTAGGTATGTCTCATATAAAATTAAATCGCCCTTAATTAAAATATACCATTATTCTTGCCTCAAATTTTCTTGTTGTAACAAATACTAGTAAAATTGAAACAAAACTTCATTACTAAACATCACTTTGCCATTTTTATATCACTTTCCCACTATTATATCAAATATATATTCTTAAAGTAAATACGTTTAAATTTTTGACATAAATTAAAACAGTATTGGTCAGAAGCTATGATTTTCTTGTTTTAAAGGTTACTTGGCTACCATATAAGAATTATTTGATTTACATTTAAAATATTGGTTTTTTAGAATTTATACTACTAAATTTACCTCAAATCACTTACATTTGAAATTAGAATGATATGTAAATAAATATTTTTCTTAAACGAAATATATATTTTCTTGCGTACATACAAACGTGCGATGTATATAACTCAAATATTTCACCTTTAACCTAAATAAATATTTTTATAAGTGTAAGCGTATACCTACTTATGTATATATAGGTACATAGACAGGTTCCTTGAAATACCTATAAAGATACATACCTATTATTCGAGCGAACATTTAATTTTGTGGTGAACGTATAAGTTTAATAATGAAGTAAAATGTTAGCATTTGTTGTACGCGGATTTATATATATAGAGGTTTTAGACCATTAGACCCGCGTAGGAAATAGAAAGATTATGTTGTATACCTATAGGTGTTTTATACCTATCTAGGTGTTGTATACCTATCTAGAGGCGTTTGAACTGAACAACATAACGCAAATGCTGCGCACATTACAATAATAACAATATAATTACTTGCTCTGACCGAAAGCTCCCCTATTTCGTCCAACGATATATTCTAATTAAAAATGTATATTGTAAACCGTCCGTGGATTGTTGCGATATTATGCGGTTTCTTATTCAACGTAGAGCAAACAGCTCTGAATAATGGCCGAGGTGAAACCATACACCCTCGGCTCGAACGGCTATTGATCCTTGTTGAAATTGTAATATTTGTTTACTTCGGGATGTTTGCATGGCTATATTGGAATTGGTTACTTTTGCCAGTGGCTTGCTTTTCATAGAGTTACAGGGGCATGTTTTACACTAGATATACCTATATACCCACCCAGTACTTCTACCAAATATTCTACTTAGTACAGTCCACGGCGTAAGATAAATAGACTGTCAAACGTTCGGTCAAATCGTACTGTCAAAATGTGAAGAATACCTAATGGTGTTTTAGAGAAAAAAAGTAATCATCAATATGAATTTCGAGGTGGATTCCTATATATTTGAACATCTTATCAATTGTACCAAATTCGTTTGCTATGGTACCTATATAATAATAATTAAAAAATAGTAATAAAATAAAGTAATAATAATAAAAAAAATAGTACCCCAAAACCTCTGGACCATTCGGAGTCCCGTTGCAAGATTATATGGCCCGGGTTGTCTATCTCTTTCTAGGCGCCGCGTTAGCAGAACCGAGACACTTTCAGTCGGCTCGTCGCATCACCTATTTATCCTACACCATGGTAGAGTTAGTACGTTATTTGTGAATTATTATACTATTTCTACGCATCTTATTGTGAATGACGTCACCGCGTATAAAATGTGAATTTTGGAATCTCGTCGTGCGGAGATCGTCTCTCCAAACGTCGAGACGTATTAGAAGAGTGCAGAAATATCGATAACCGACTGTTTCCCGTACTTATATATAATCCAGTGCCGCAGGCGATGGAATCAGTTAATGTCCGGAACGCGAATAGAGCAAATCGAGGTATACTGGAAAATAGTGACAATTAGTGTTTACTAGTTATTGTTAATCAGAAATTAAGTTATTCATTGTCAGGTAGTTAGTAAGTTAATGAAGTAGTGTTAAGTGTTTAAATTATCTGATCCACGAAAAGCAGTACTGCATTCGTGTATACCTTGACGATATTAATCTTTTTTCTTCAAGTCTTCAAGAACATATTGAACGACTTAATATAATTTTTCAACGATTAAGAGAAGTGAACTTTAAAACAGATAGATAAATTGGTATTCTTGAAAAAGAAGTCGCTTATTTAGGACACGTAATAACGCGACGGAGTCAAACCTAACCCAGAAAAAATTCGAACAGTTAAAGATTTTCCAATTCCTTAAACACCAAAAGATGTTAAATCTTTTCTTCATTTAACGTACTATAACAGACGCTTTATTAAAGATTATGCGAAAGTTGTAAAACCTCTTACTCTTGTTTAAAAAAATGAATAAAGTTGAACGTACTCCAAACTTTTAATCGTCTTAAGACCACTCATAGATGTACAAATTTTTAATTACCCTGACTTCAACAACCCTTGTATATTGACAACAGACGCAAGTAACTTTGCACTAGGAGCCATACTTTCACAAGATGAAATACCTCAAGACCGACCAATAGTTTTTTGTAGAGCACTAAATGAAACTGAAACTAGATAGATACAGTACAATAGAAAAGGAGCTATTAGCTATAGTGTGGGCGTGTAAAATGTTACGTCCGTTTATTTTGGGACGTAGGTTTAAAATCTACACAGATCACGTGGTCGGCACTTATATGGCTTCTTAACTTGAAAGAACCCAATTCTAAACTCGTCAGATGGCGTTTAAAAGAATTTAATTAAGAAATTATGTATAAAGTGGGGCCAGACAAAATATATTGCCAATAATCCCGGTAGAGTGCATACGATCTCAATTGAAACCGCATAAAAAGTAAGAAGTCGGCAAGTCCTTTGTAAAACAAAAGCGGCCGCCTTTTTATATTTTGGAAAAAATGGTTTCAGGAAATTTCTTATAAGTAGGTACATATTTTTGGAACGACTAATTATTACGGACACATTTTGCCACATTTGCATTTGTTACGGATATATCTGTGACGCTGCTGGATTTTCAATCAGCTAACAGCGCCCCCCCCCCCCCCGTATTTTTTAAACGAGAACACAATTTATTTTGGGGCGACAAAATATCCATGTAAAATGTTTCTATTGGTAAATTTGTATATTTTGTACGCTTCTGCCCTTAACAAACGATTTGTCGATAAGCGAATGTTAAACGGTTCATTGAAGAAAAAATCAATGATTATAAGAGTTGTATGAGAGTTGTGTGTGGTTAATTCAGGTTTTATACGTGTAATATAACCTTCCTACGCATTTTGCGGGAGTAACGAATAAATAACGTCAAATCAACACGTTATTAAAGTATTGGAAGGTATGTGCACTGGAACTATTTGAAATTATTTATTTACTAATGGTGTGGTGTATACTGTACAGCGTTCAAAAGTAGCATAACACGGGGGAAGCGTGCCTGTTTCGAAGAGTCTAGTTCGGTTTACAATATACATTTTTAATTAGAATATTTCGTAGGTCGAAATAGGGGAGCATTCGGTCAGAGCAAGTAATTATATATTGTTATTATTGTAATGTGAGTACCATTGAGTTGCTTCTACTTGTACTAAAAATAAACGGTGCGAAAGAAAATGTTAAAACGTAGAACGAGAGGAGAGAAAGGCTGCCCTAGCCCTAATGCAACGTGTAGCGGTGATTAATTATAATTAATCTCCGCTAGCATTTACACCAAACACGAACATCATGAAGCACTGATACGTCGTCATTATCTGGGGATAATTCGCCGACCGTTTCCGGTACACATGCAACCGATTATTCCATATTTTAAACTGTAAGATGGGGGACGATAAAATAATGTAGGTATAATAGATATACAGCGTGTTCAAAATGAAGTCGGCACTATTGCTAACTTTATCATAAGAGCTACGAATTCGGTTAAATTAGCGAAGTACTGTGATTTCTTACTACTCTAGTCGTCAGGGGGATTCCCTCGCGCAATAGGTCCGGCAAGCCTGTTTTTATATGTTGTTCGAGATGATTAGAAGGTAACGATTCCAGGTTTCCGTCATTCCCACCCCTGAGCTAGCTTAAGGAGGGTGAAATAACCATAAAAAAATGAACACTTTTCCAGTTTTTGGGCTTTAACTCCTTTGTTGTGCGTTTTTACCGAAAAACGCTTCCCGTAAATATTGATCTCGGTGTCTTTTTTGCAACAACCAATGGCGATGGAGCTATGGAGCGCTGAAGAAAGGGCAAAATCGTGACTGGAAATTTTTTCACATTCTCGCCACAAAAAGCCATGAGAGACTTGGTTTTAGCGTCAAAGTTTCCATAGCCATAAGTTGTAGAGAATTTGCTTACCTTTAAAATCCATATTTCGAACAAAATCTTATGAATAATGACGAGGAGTGGGGGGTCATTTATGAGAAAACGATAAAATTCCGTGTTTCAATTTGACCCCAAAAATGCTGTTAGGTTCGGTATTTTCAATTATAGTAACTTTCAAATATATTCTATAATTAACAATAGTGTTTTCAAATCATAATAATATATATATATATATATATATGTGTATAGGTACATGTAATGAACAATTGATCAAATTGATTTGATTTCATTAAGAATTATTTATTGATTTCAATTTCCACCATTCACCATCCAAGTCTCCACCATTCTTTTTTCATTTTTTTATTATAATTAATGCTTAAAGTAAGTTAAGTATAATAAAGAAAAGTAATTAAATAAATTCGCCAATATAATAAATCCGAGACTTAAAACTAGTGGGCAATTCAGTTCAATCTTCGTCGTTTGGTCATGGTTTAGAGTGGTGACTCTTCTGGAAGTTCATCAATCTGAGCCTGCATGTCGTCTTCGTCGTCATCATCGAGAAGGAAAGCTGGCCTGTTCTCGCAGGATTGCCCACAACAATGCTTGCATAAATTGGAGCAATTCGGGCCAGTTTTCCTACAGCCACACGCTCCCATGCAGCCTGTGACGCACTTGCATGAAATTGTTTTCAGCAAGGCTGATGGAGGAGCATCCCTCATTGTCTTCACCGGCCTCTGCTTCCCCTGGACCATCCCCAATCCAATGGGTTTTTGGGCTATCCCATCAACGCAATACGTGGTGGTAGGTTCTGAGCGAATTATAGTGTGCCGCAGTTGACGTGGGTGGGAGCTTGGCCAGGTTGAGCCTTGTTGAGCTGCTCAAGAACTTGGACTGGCGCAGAACAGTGATGGATTGATCTTGCTCCCCACCATACAGAGCCACCTGAATCCGTTCTCCTGCAATGACCATGAAATGTCTGTGACACTGGCATCTGGATCCATGAATTCCTGCTGGGCGATCTGTATCTGTTTATTCTTGCCAAGCCCGAAGATGTTGGATGTAGTGTCACATCCACTTATCGCGTGGAGGATGAGATCGTTTTTTAGTGAGTGGAATTTGTAAGATATTGAGGAGTAAAGTGCATCTGTCGAATTTCCTCTCCCAGGTTTGCGAAGGTAAACGTTGCTAGTCTCAGGTGAAGTGAAGGTGAAGAAATGAGCAGAACGAGCAAGTCAATATCCTCGCTCACGACTGAAATTGCCTCATATTCCTCTGCTAACGCTCTTTTGCAGTAGAATGTGAAAATTTTGCCAAAGTTACGATTTTACCCTTTCTTTAGCGCTCCATAGTTCCGTCGCTATTGGTTGTACAAAAAAAGGTACGAGATCAATGTTGAGGAAATTTCGTCTTCTACAACTTTTTAGCGTTTTGCGCTAAAAAGCAAAACAAAGGCGTTAAAGCCCAAAAACAGTAAAAAGTGCAGATTTTTATGGTTATTTCCCCCTCCCCAAGTGAGCTCAGGGGAGGGGATGACGGAAACTTGGAATTGTTATCTTCTAATAATCTCGAACGCAAAAAACAGAATTGCCGTACCTATTGATCCAGGGACCCCTTTTTCAATTGTCTGGCAACTGGAGTATACGGAGATATTTACATTTCAATGCAATTTTCCATTATTAGTTAACTACACGTGGACCAATTTTATGGCTCCCACGTTCGCCAGACATTACCCCTGAATTTTTATTTTTTGGGCTTTTTGAAAACTTGAGTTTAATAAAAATAAGTAGGTAGGTACAATAATGATGAACTACAAGCGATAATTAATATTATCTATAACATTAGGCTACACGAAAAGTTTTGAACTGTGCTCGGAAACGTAGAAGTAGAGGGTGATGTTTTTAAACACTTGATTTTAATGAATAAGTATTTTTATTCTTGTAGCAACAACCCGTAATATTGGTAGAAAACAATATTTAACAATACGAAATATGAGTTTTATTATTTTTAAATTAAATATAATAAATTCCCATAGTAATGTCAATAAGTGACGATTACATTTTTTAGTTTTTTGTACGATGTGTAGCTTACTTACCATACCTTACCTGCCCAAACTATTTGTTTCCCATGTTAATGCGGCTTGCGCCTGTTAATGAGGCTTACTAAACGTAAGACCGTTTGACCGAAAATGTATATGAACTGGATACGATTATATTGTGGAAATTTATCTGTGGCACGGGCATTTTCGACCAGGGACTTAGAACTTACTTACTCTTCTCAGCACTTGCACAATGCATTCATATTACTATAAAAAGCATTGGGTATTCTTCTATACACAATTATAACGTCTATCTACATCCTAACATCTAATTAATTACACTCTTCCAAGACCGTATAAGGCACATGGTCGAATGAGGCGTAAAAAACGTTGCGGAGAAAATACTCAGACAGGTATTATTATTATTATGTTAATGTTAATAGTCCCCGGTTATCATATGAGTATATTTATTCCATTGTAAGCTAAAAGTTAAACTATAATAATTATGCCCATTATAAAGTTGAATGTGAAAATTATCATTAATCATTTTGTTTCGCAAAGGCTAATATAATTAATACATATTCCTTATTGTATACATCTAATAAATTCATTTTATTACATGGGTAATTCATTTATTCGTACATAACTGAATTAAATTTCGGTGGTGTCGCACGTAACAGAAACACAACTAGGTCCCACTATTTTTTCTCCTTTTTTTTACAATATTTTAACACATTGCAACATTAATCATATCAACGTATGTACCTACAGCACGGCATCATTTTCCATCATATGTAATATCAATAAAATAATAAACTAAACACTTACTTACTTAATATATGTATCTATATTATGTGTAGTAATTCTTCTTTTAATTTAGTTTACGTGAATTAAATGGTCTCTCATCCAGGAGATGTATACTGATGGATTTTTATATTGCTCAGATTTTTTCCGAAAGTCGTGGATAAGTGAATTAGATGGTTAGTTAGTGGCTCTCACAGCACTTAGGTATCCTTAGATATTTCACAGCTTGACAATTACTGACTTAATCTTTCTCTAATTTTAATTTATATTTAAAAAATAAATATTTGGACGCCAGGTCAGCAGTACTAGAGGAGTCCTAACAGACCGCAGAAATGACTAGACAATAATTATCAGCCGTAACAACGTCTGTGAATCAGATTTTTTCTTAGAGAAATAAAAGAAATGTTATTTTTAAAACAATATATTCACAAATAAATATATGTACCAGTGGATGGTTTACAGAATTACTTAAGATAATTAAAATGGACAATTAATAAGCCTGAAGCCCCTGAAGGGCTTTAAAATGACTCTAATGCTAGTTAAAATAAATTTAAAAGTAGCCTGAAGGACTCTGAATTAAGACAAAAAAATATAATTACTCTTGACACCAACTCAAGCTGAATAATTCAACGTTTACAATGAAGTGAGTAGTAAACCTTGGTAAAATTGACAAATTGAAATATTACGTAAGACCTGGGAATTCCTGTGGGCAATAAAAATATACAAGGTATACTTTTCCTGGCAGACTCTTTTGATCCCCTCGTGCAATGTGGATTTCCTAGGATCCTAGGATGCAGCTACGGCTCGGAGGTCCAGCGGAACTGTGTGGTACCCTCTACAACTACGGGAGGAGATATCTTCCAGTCTGGCGTTCAGGAATTTAGGCAATGATGGTCTTCTCAGCATAGTCACCAGAGGAATCTCGGTCATCGCATCAAATTATAGAAGGAAAAAATTACCAGTATCAGGTTTATCTCTAAAATAAATTTCGAAGAAAAAATATGTATAAATTTCCGCTTGAGCAAGATATCAAGAGCAAAATTTATAACTAATGTGAAGTTAATAAAAATAATTAAATTAATAGTTCAAAAAATGAGCTTTAAATTAGATATTAAATCCAACTAAAAACATATATTCTGCCAAATGGCGAATAGTTACTTAATTATTCAAGTACTTAATTATTCAAGTACGTTCGTTTGATAGCAAATTTAATTTGCAAACTTTTATGTTACTTGGAATTTTTTTATTTAAAGCTGAATTTTTTAGATATTTTACATTTTCTTAGTCAATGTCAGCAGTTTTTGCCGTAAATCAACACAAAATAGCCTTCAAATTAAATTCCTCAAATTAATTAAATATTTTGTAAACAATCGTCGAGGTGACTGCAAAATCTTCCACCAAAAAAAGAAAATTTTCAGTTTCAAAATCAATGAACATTTCTTTGGAAGTTCCAAAGAAAAGAAGTTGCTTCTTTGATGTAAATAAAAGTAAAGAAGTTATTGCACACACTCCCAAAAAATATTTGAAGTAATTTATCCACACATTTCAAAGATGGCAAGAGACCTATTAAGTATTACCGCAACAAGTGTTCCTTCAGAACTTCGGAATCGACTTAATGCGGAGTCAGCTCGTTCATTATTATGTCTGAATTCATGGTACACTTGCACCTTAAAAGATAAGCTGAACATTGATTAGTGAAACTTACCTATACCTATACTTACCCTATGCTGTGATGTGATAAGTCGTGTAATGTGACCTAAATATTCTCACATTTCTCACTAAAATGTTATATTTATCTTATGTATCTTTAGTTTAAAGTGTAATGATTCAAGATTTTTTTTAGTTACCTCTTTTTACCTATTATGTGATATTCACACTTACAACGTTAATGTTATATTTATTTTCAGTTTAGAGTTTTTCATTTATTTTGTTTATTATAGAATACATTTATTTGGATTGTTTTTTACTGTTTATTCTCTCTAACGTATGCATGTATGTACTCTGAAACACCATGCAGTTTTTTAATAAAGATTTTATATTTTAATTTAAGTTTTATTTTAACAATTTATAGGCACGTATTACCAGCTCATACCCTATGATGCTGTTTTTTGTTAGTTTGGAAGTCAAAAAATAATTACTAAAATTTAAATGCTATTATTATCATTATTTTGAAGCGTTTTAAGTCATTAAAATATTTCGAGATGTCTCGTCTCGTCTCGAAGGGTTTTATCTCGTCTCGTCTCGTCTCGGAATTCGAGACAAAACGCTCTCGAGACGAGACAAAAATGCTTCGAGACGAGACGAGACGTCTCGCGGCACCTCTACAAGAAATACTCTAGGCAACAGATATTTGAGTTGGCAGATTATCGAGATTTGTCACATTTAGTCAAAAAAAGTTACGTTTATGTGGCCAGCTAAATTGATTCGAAGCTACTAGGATTTAATATACTAGGAAGTTACAGAGCTGGTCGTTATATAAGCAAGAACGTATATAAGCTTTATTGATATCTGAAATTAAAATTTTCTACAGTTTTGATTTTGGCATAGGGTGCTTCGCTAACTTCACGTTCAACATAAAAGACAATGCACACATTTTTTTATGGGTCCGTCCCTATATCTACTCCAATAGAAAAAAATAAAATGAATATTTGCCGTAATTTTTTTGTCTACAAGATGTCTCTTTAGCTGTATGCATCAAGGGTGCAATTAGCAAAAAAAATAAACACATTAAATTTTTTCACAACTAATTATGACCCAAGTCAAATTTCGATTTATGATGTTGATAGTCGTTTTCTTCGAGGGTGCTTCGCCAAGTTCATATGAAGTTAGCGAAGCACCCCAAAAAACAAAAACACGGCAAAATTAATTTTTCCACAACTAATTAGCGGCAAATTATGGCACAAGTCAAATTTTGATTTATGATGTTGGAAGCCGTTTTCTTCGAGGGTGCATCGCTAAGTTCATATGAAGTTAGCAAAGCACCCCAAAAAACAAAAAAAAACACGACAAAATTAATTTTTCCACAACTAATTAGCGGCAAATTTGATTTTGGCTTAGGGTGCTTCGCTAACTTCACGTTCATCTTTTTATGTAGACAGGAGTTACTTAAAATAATATATGAGGTTTACTCGTGTCTAATAACTGTATAAGATACCTATTTAATTTAAATAATAATAAAAAAATAAGAAAAATATTACTCGATTGGTTATAAATTATTTAACCAACCTGTAAGAAAGGACATTATTTCTTATGCTTTATATGGCCTGGTCCATTGAATAAGATGTTAGACATAAAATAACAAAATATAAGCCATCCCTTCGCATGCAAAACTACCCCGCGGTTCATAATTGCGTTAAATATAAAGGGGAGGTAATAATTATTCCCCCTCATATATAATATGTATTCCCACATGCATATATTTATATCGGCTTGATGAGTTTAAGCTATTTCGATGATAAAATCGTTTGATCGATTGTACCCAATGAATTTCTTGGGTGAGGGTGAGCCACCAACGTCAACCGAGAATTGTGTGTATGCGTATGTAAAAAATAAAAAACAGCCCGTATACGGGCGCGTACAGTATTATGTTTGTGTGTAACAGTAATTAGCACCACACATCAGCTGCCGAACATCCCTCGTTGAAAGCCACCCCTAGTTTGACAGATGTGGATGGGGCTGACACGGGCACGAGTCGGTTACCAAGCTACTACCCCTCCTGATAGGAGATGGATGACAGGAGTCTTCCTCGAAGGCATTATACATAGGCATGAATTTTAAATTTTACCAAATTAAATGAAACGGAAGTGGTACGAGCATGTGTGATAAATAATAATAATTCGTTGGGTGCCTTCCGCATCAGAGGACGATGAAATAAAGCGAGGTCAGGTTATTTGCAATTTTTAAAATTAGCGAAATATTATAAAATGTGAAATATTCTATGGGATACTCTTCAGATTTGGGTATTTAATGTAAAAAGCAAAGCATGCAGCCAGAACTTGCAAATCTCAACTAGGTTACGAATTAGAATTAGGTTTGCTGCCATCTCGAATATTTGATAGGACAAAAAAATTAGTGATCTGCGACTCCGAAAACACATACCGAATTAGACTCGAATGACATGACGAAAACATCCGCAATATTTATGACATAATGCGTTGGGTTGTCTTCCTTTTCCTACATTTATAATGTATTTACAGGTAAGTAGGTATGTTTTTCATGAAACTAAGTAAAGCATTATATTTTATATTCAGATAATTTAAAATTTATATTTTACTCGAAATTTTATTTAAAACAGTTCGTACCTATAAGCTGATCATACGCTTTAATTAAATGGTCCGAAGTAAAAAAACTGCAAGAGAATTAAAAAAGTGGGCGAATGTATGCCCCGTCGTTATTTTATCAACTTTAATGCAATTAAATTGCTGTTTTAACTTGAGTGGGGCCGTAGAATTTAATATTAAAACAAAAATTGTTCGTCCCGGGGTACGATAAGAGAGGACAATCGCTAAACGGCACTTTATACAGAGGGCAGCATGTCCGTAAATAAACGAATAATCTCCCCCTTATGTTTTCAGTTAATTTATATATCGTTGCCAAAGAACTAGGAAAGCGGAAGGACTGGAAGGTTGACTTATTTGAGCTACCTCATTAAGGTTGGGATTTTGTAGAGTGAGAGGCAAATAGATGCATTTGTTTTGGTTAAGTATAAATAGTTAAAAAGCTACATCAAAGTAGGCGCATGCACTCGCTATTATTAACCTGATTATAATAAAAGTTTTTTGTCCCAAAATTTTCGTATAAGCCTGTTCTGTGCCCTTGCAATGAAAATATGCATTTTTATTGTTAAAATCACATCATTTTCATTGCTAGCGCACAGAACAGGCTTATAAGAAAATTTTGGGACAAAAAACTTATATTATAACTTATATTAACTATATTATAATCATCACTATGATAATAGCTAGTGCATGCACATAATTTGATTATCAGATCTTATGTAGCTTTTTAATTATTTATATTTAACCAAAATAAATGCATCTGCAGTGCGTCAATGCAGTGAGAGGCAAATCTCTCACTCTACAAAATCCCGACCTTAATAATGACGTAACAGCTTTATGACTAATTGAAGTGCTCGTAAAAAATATACTAGACGGAGACGGTGATGGCAAAGGTGATGGGTTACCGAGAAACGCAAAACATCAAATGAATAATCAATAAGTATATGTCAAAATAGAGTTATAATATTATATGAAAGCGAAGTTTATATTTCCGTATATAAAATGTGTGAACAGTCCAAACACGTGTCAATTGAAATTTGTGCTTCTTCTCCATCTCGTGGGGTCCTACTTCTTTCGTTGTTCCAGTTCCAGGGCGGACTGGATGCCGTGTGGCTTTTGTTTCCTTGGCTCATTAGCAAGTCTAACCGCGTTCCTCCGTCAGTTTCACAGGGTTTGTTAATTCTTTACTCCTGTACTTGGCCACAATTGGAATTTAAGCTTAGTTTTATGATTTCGCCAGAAGGTATTTTATACAGTAATTAACAAATGAGCCGTAACTCGGCTGTAATAAATGTTGAGTGTTTGCTCTGTTTCTGTCTTCATGGTGGGGGAACGGTAGTGCATCTTAATGACCGGATTGTGACCTCAGAATACGCTCTTCCTGTAGGTATTTAGGTGCGACAATTTTTATACTTCTTATTAAACTGGATAACATTTATCTTGTAACTGAATGCTGGATATTTTTTATGTTCAGCAGTTTTACAAGAAATCATGATAAGAACAATATAAAGAAATCAGATTATATAAAGTTTACAGGGAGGCACAAATATAAGTAGCATCAACGGTGTCGGCAAGAGAACATAGACAGACTGATGTCATGACAAACTAACCTAAGAATCTTAGAGCAGCGTAAAATATTGTTGTGAAAAATTATCCGTAATTTTATTTTGCGCTCTCACGGTTAACGGTTATAATTTTAGATTTTAGATGAATGTCCACTAATATAAATAATATACAACAAAGGCAAGAGCTAAGATGCCATGGAAAGATGACCTAAGTCTAAACGGAAAAGTGTCCCTAAACCTCTATATAATATAAAATATTATTTTTGCAACAATATTTTAGGACAGTTACTACCGAAATCTAAAGACGACTATATTATGGCAAAATGAACCACATTTGGTTAAACAATGAGTTATAGAAAACTTATTTTATAAGTTAGAAACCAGCATTACTTATATAGCTTATAGTTACTTGATACTGGTCCATACAACAGTGTAAAAGGAACACAAAAGAACCCACGTCGGCGTCGTTTGTAGATTAAAACAGAAATTAAATAGTGCAGGTTACCATATTATATAATAATTACTTATATACCGGGTGGGCCAATTTTTTTCCCACTTTTTACGTTTGCCCTTAAGAGCGCTATACACCACGTGACTTTTCATAGTAATTTTTCATCATCACCCCGAGCAGCAAACATCTTGTAGGGGCGATATATCTAAGCGAGGGCATACCAACTCAATTCTAATCCGCGACGGCAACGTCGCCGTTGTTGCCATTTTATTTCTATTCTTGCTACTTGGCAATAAATCTTTAAGATAGCCATAACCAACATTGTTAAATTAAAACAGAATTGGACCGAATAGGTATGTACATTATTTTAGCAACTTTTTTACAGTGCATCTACTCGTGTTAATATTTCCATTTATACACTGAGCTCGTAA
Organism: Tetropium fuscum; assembly: GCA_964058915.1. Lineage (NCBI taxonomy): Eukaryota > Metazoa > Arthropoda > Insecta > Coleoptera > Cerambycidae > Tetropium > Tetropium fuscum. The sequence goes on along the minus strand of CAXKVY010005645.1, from coordinate 79,749 downwards.
AGTTTGGAATAAATTTAATTAATCGTTATTGAAGGATTTTCACAGGAAATCCTCGGACACGTCAACCTTATTTTATAAAATGTCACTTTTTTCAGCCATCGATTTTTTTTTTGTTTTGTTCGTTTTTGAGCTATGACGTCATCGACAATTTTTTTAAATGACAATCCATATTTTTTTCACGGATTTCGATAGAGCACATTTTTCTGAGTGCGAATATGTCAAAAACATAGTACCTTTAACATTAAAGTTTTCGAGATATTCGGTTGCAAAGTTTATAAAATGTACCATGGCACCATGCATAAGCTATCGGGCGGGTCAAGATTTTTAATAGCTTATTGATTCTAATAGCTTATAGCTTATTACATTTTAAAAGATTAAGGAGTAATATTATTTATTTTGGTAGCTTATCGAACATTTTGAAAGATTTGGGAGTAATCTGTTTAATTTTTTAACAACAATTTAAACAAATAAAAAAATATTTTAACAAATAAATGATAAATAATTAAAGTAAAAAATAAAATCAGAGTAAATTTTCAAAGTGACCTCCTTTCACTTCCTGGCAATATCCCATCCGCCACTGAAACTCCTGCAGAACCTTACCAACAGTATCGGGTTGAATGGTTCGAATTTCATTGCGAATTCTGTCCTTTAATTCTTCGATGGTATTTGGTCTATTGAAATAGACTTTGCTCTTTAAATAGCCCCATAAAAAGTAGTCTAGGGGAGTGAGATCTGGAGATCTAGGGGGCCATTCGATAGTTCCCCTGCGACCAATCCAATGGTTAGGAAATACATGGTTTAAATAATCGCGAACGATCACTGCAAAATGGGGTGGTGCACCGTCTTGTTGGTACCATATCGTGTGATGGGGCAGATCTGGATCTACGTAATTTGGGTAAAGTACCGCAAGTGCAGGGACTAAGTCGTCTCTTAAAAATTCTAAATATATTTCACCTGTTAATACGCCTTCAAAGAAAAATGGGCCCAAAATACGATTACCTACAATACCAGCCCAAACGTTAACTTTTTGTGGAAACTGACTACGAGTTTCCATTTTCCAGTGTGGATTTTCAGGAGACCAATATCTACAGTTTTGCCGGTTAACTGTGCCGTCGAGATAAAAGGTAGCCTCATCAGAAAAAACAATATTGCGTAAAAATCCGTCGTCATCAATCAGGCGTTGCAACATGGTTTGGCAAAACTGTAACCTACGGTCAGGATCATCTTCGTTTAACTCTTGGACCAAAACCACTTTATACGGATGCCATTTGTTCAATTTCAAATATTTCAAGACGGAGCTTTGAACTATTCCGTTGTTTGCCGCCACTTGGCGGGTGGGTAAATGGGGATTTTCTTGAAGCTCTAGTAGAACATTCAATTTAACATCTTGTTGCACTGGTGGACGACCCGTTCTAGGGCGATCTCTCGTATGACCCACTTCTAAAAACTTTTGTTCTATTTTGCTAACGGTGGACTGTGTAATTGGTTCTCTGTTTGGATATTTGTTGTTAAATAAACGGCAAACTTCTACTTGTGTGCGAGCTCTGTCCCCGTAACCGATCATCATCAAAATTTCGATTCTTTCCCTTTCACTTAAACGACGGACCATTTTTAAATAAAATGAATTATGATGGAATAATGATTAATCAACTTACTTAATGATATTATTCAACTGATTAAAACACAAACTTGCGAGGAAAAACTTCAAAATTGTGACAACTGTCAAAACTGTTGTTTTTCCTGCGCTTTCTTGATAAATGATTAGCATTTGGTCATCGCTTGTATAATTCATTCTTAAAACTTTGCAACCGAATATCTCGAACACTTTAATGTTAAAGGTACTATGTTTTTGACATATTCGCACTCAGAAAAATGTGCTCTATCGAAATCCGTGAAAAAAAATATGGGTTGTCATTTAAAAAAATTGTCGATGACGTCATAGCTCAAAAACGAACAAAACAAAAAAAAATCGAGGGCTGAAAAAAGTGACATTTTATAAAATAAAGTTGACGTGTCCGAGGATTTCCTGTGAAAATCCTTCAATAACGATTAATTGAATTTATTCCAAACTTTACGAGCTCACTGTATATGGTATGGCATATCAGCCATACCATATATACCATACTACTTATACCATACATATACCATATCAGCCATATACGCATATCATATTTCACTTAGTTTAATTAGGCCCCAATTAAACTTCCTTTTATTGTGAATCTGCTCGCATGTAAGTTAAAAATAAATTTTACTAATGCCATTAAGAGTTAATTAGAGTCTAAAACATTCGCTCGAAATTCGCTCCGGGGATAAAAGTTCAGGCGGCATTGTGCGATCGGTGACCTGTTTAATTAAAAATTATGATGAATAGCATCAAAGGGTTATTGTTTAAAAAAATTAACACGTGCAAAAAATATTTAGGATTATACCGTTTTCATGAAATTCGCCTTACATTTATAATTGCCATTACGCACATTCTTAAAATCGTACAGGCCGGTAGATTTATATTATCTATAACGATTATATAGAATGGAAATGGATTTACCCAATCCTATACCTTTAAAATCCTATAAATATTAAGATTATGACTCTCTAAACTCGCGACATGATTAATTACTTCATATATCGATAATGCAACCAAAGATTTGTTCTTACAACATTTATCCAGTAATCAAAACTGATTTATTTGCTGCCTGTTAACTACTTGTTAACTTGAGGGTGTATATTTCAGGCGTGTACCTGAAATAATATTTATTTATGTCATCACATTAGTATGACAAAAGTTCAAAGAAATGAAGAAAGTGATTATTTTTTTAATTCTCCGTCAATATGATAAATGAGGGTACATATTGTACTTTCCCATTTGTCCTTTAACATTTGTTTTTTACATGCCCATTTCATATATATTCTGAGCAATTTTCATATGCAAATATAGGTATAGATAAAGTCTATACCATCAATGTTGGCGTGCACGTGGTCAGTGACTGCACGAAGCAAAGACATGCGAATTACGTTTTGGTGCGTTTTATTTGCATAGATTATAGATTTTTTAGCTATTTAACGAAACGTCATTGGATAACATATTGTATGGCCTTGAACTGATTTTATTCAGAAAATTCCGTTGATGACGTGCACGCCAACATTGATGGTATGGACTTATCTAACTGGACTGTAGCTAACATCCACACCACCAGAAAGTGAAAAAAAACATCAAGATAATCGTCAAATAAAAAACCCCAGATTGTATTGCCTACCGTAATCAAAATATGTAACGCCATATTTTAATTCGTCATTAAACCCTGACCTAAATCTAGTTTCTCTACTACTTGTTATGTATTAGCATCACCCAAACATGTATTTAAAGTTAGCAGAGCAAAGTCTCTGCAGACTGAATATTTGACATGGAGAATTTAAGGCACTTAAAGGCTGCTGTATTGCTCCCATATTGTTTTTTTGAAAAAACGTTGATCTGCTAACTTAAAATAAGTTAGAAGAGCAAAACAGCTGAACAAAATGGGGACAATCTTAGGGGAATTTAAGGCTACTTAATTGCTAATTAAATGCTGTATTGCGCAAGTAAATACTCATACTTTTCCAAAAAAACGATGTTCCATGTTCCGCTAACTTGAGGGAGCATAGCAGAGCAGAGTCGCAGCAGCTCTTATGGAGAATGTGAAGCAGGCTTTTAAATGCCCTGTCGCAAAATTAAATACTCCCATACTTTTCCAAAAAACTTAAAGCCGTTAAACTACCATGCAGAATTTTAAATGTAGGTACCTAATTGATTTTTTTAATGATGCTTGCTTTATTTTCAAGTAGCAGTATATCGTTTTTTTTTTGGAAACGTATGGAAGCATTTACTTTGGCGATAGGACATTTAATTACCCTTTAAGTGGCTTTAAATTCTCCATAATAAGTGCATATTTTTTGTTCTTCTGACTGCGCCGCTAACTTTATTCTAATGTCAGCAAAAAATAGGGGATTATTAACTTTACCAAGAAAGCATTTAATTAGCCTTTAAGTAGCCTTAAATTCTCCGTAACACCATTTTTCGTTTTGGTGACTGCTAACTTTATTCTAAAGTTAGCAAAGGCATATTTTTTCCAAAAAATATGGGAGCATTAAATTTCGCAATAAAACATTTAATTAGCCTATTTAAGTAGCCTTAAATCCCCATAAGACGTTTTTTGAAAGATCGTTTTTTGAAAAAGTATGGGAGCATTTTATTTCACAATGCAGAATTGAATTAGCTTTTAGTAGCCTTTAAATTCATTATCACTCAAACATACCATGCGAGATAAAAAGAAACATTAGCTAAATTTGTGGCCACTCGATGAGATGCAAACTTATTGGAGTGATAAAAACAAGTACCTTATCTATTATAACTGTCTGAAAAGTTCCTTTCGCTTAACTTACTGTAACCGTTTATTTCCTCCGACGCTTTTATTCCGACATTTCTTTTCATTTAGCGGGGATATAATTTTTGTTTTGTAAAAAAGTTAGAAAATAAGTTTGATTGAAATTTAATTTGAGCTTGGCTCGGAAGAGTGGAGTCGGGATTTGCCCAGGCAAATCTAAGCCCTCGAATTGAGGCATTTAATCGGTAGAATAGGTTCGGTAAAGTTGTGTGATGACTATTTTCGATGTTTATTAATAAGTTTTCCCCGATTGTCGGATGATATTTAGATTAGTGTAAAATGTAAATGGCCCGTTGTCTTGGCGTCTCAATTATTAAAAATTATCACCAATACATGTCACAGGCTCATAGATATAAAAATATACCTACCTGGTGGGCCAAAAAAATATGCACTTTTTACTGGGCAAACGTAAAAAGTGCATATTTTTTTGGCCCACTGTTTTGTTTATTAACCGATTTTATTCAGCTTGGTGTCTGTCATTGGTTACAGGACAGCGTTGACTACGGAATGAGAATTTCCAATTGTTTTTGATGGCAGCCGCGTTTGAAAATAGCACGTTCTTTTGGCTAGTTCTTTTTGAACCAAAACTGTCGAAATGACACCCAATACAAAAAAGCAATAGTGTGGACCTTTCCCTACATTTTAAGACCTCGATGAGAAAAATCATAAAGGGTCTTTTTGACATTTTTAAGCTGTAATACTTAAATTGTAATTAAACTAAATTTTAAATTTGTTATTCAAATATTTATAATACCTCTCCTTTTAATTTAGTTTACCTGAATTAAATCGCCTCTCATCCAGATGTATATTGATGGATTTTTATTTTGCCTATCGGCTGCTCAGATTTTTCCGGAGGTCGTGGATAAGTGGATTAGATGGTTAGTTAGAGGCTCTTATAGCACTTAGGTACCCTTAGATATATCATCTCAGAAAAATCAGCTTGATAATTACCGACTTCATCTATTTCTACTTTTAATTTATATTTAAAAAATAAATATTTGGACGCCAGGTCAGCAGTACTAGAGGAGTACGGCAGACCGCAGAAATGACTACACAGTAATTACCAGCTGTAACCTCTGTGAATCAGATTTTTACTTGGAGAAATAAAATAAAAGACATGTATTTTTTAAAACAATATATTCACAAATAAATATGTATACCAGTGGATGGTTTACAGGATTACTTAAAACTAATTAAAATTGACAATTAATAAGCCTGAAAGGCGTGAAAATGACTAATGTTTAAGAGGTAGCCTGAAGGGCTCTAAATTAAAACAATAAAAAATAATTACTCTTGACACCAAGTCAAGCTGAAAAATTTAACAGTACAATGAAGTGAATAGAAAACCTTGGTAAAATAGACAAATTGAAATATTACGAAAGACCTGGTAATTCATGTGGGCAATACAAATATACAAGATATACCTTTCCTGGTAGACTCTGGAGATCTCCCCGTGGAACGTGGATTTCCTAGGATGCAACTACAGCTCGGAGGTCCAGCGGAACTGGAACGTACCCTTTAAGGGCGATGTGTACCACAATGGGAGAAATGTACCAGCAACAGGAGATATCTTCCAGTCTGGCGTTCAGGAATACAGGCAATGATGGTCTGCTTAGCTTAGTCACCAGAGGAATTGATTCTTGGTTATCTCATCAAAGTATAGAAGAAAACAATTACCATGCAGTATCACAGGTTTATCTTACAATAAATTTGGAAGAAAAAATATGTATAAATTTCCGCTTGAGCAAGATATCAAGAGCAAAACTTATAACTAAAATGAAATAATTAAATTAGTAGTTCAAAAAAAAATGAGCTTTAATTGGATATTAAATTCAACTAAAAATAAAAATATCCTATCCTATCATATATAATGGCGAATAGTTACTTAACCATTCAAGTACTTAGGTTGATTGATAAATTATTTATTTAATAAAACATCTCAACTGGAGATGAAAGTGAAATATCAAAAGATATATTTATATATGCAATATATAGATAATACTATATTAAAACTATTGAAAGTAATTGTGATTTTAAATTCCCAAAAATTTAAGATTCTTTTATCAAATTATCAGTAACAAATTAATAAAGAAAGGAATGTGGTATGCAATTTAAGACTACATGATAAAACGTATAGAAAAGTAAGGTAATGCTCTTTGCCGATATGTGAAATATAAAGAAAATGTGGCCTTACCGCAGAAGTAATTTCTACTAAAAATATAAAAATATGCTACTATTCGGTATCATGGTAAGCTTTGCTTTCAGAACCTACAAGGTAGTATAAGATCGAACGATAAGGTACGATACAATATTAAATTAGATATTTATTTAATTTAATAAAAAGTAATGCGGTAATAATATACCAAAAACAATATAGATATATACTCGTTGGTCTATATATCCACAGCTCACACAAAGTAAACACCTTTGCTGGTGTTAAGACAATAAAATCAAATGTGGCCAGAAGCCTATTTCCAGGTCGAAACACAGCAGAAAATAAGTCGTATAAATCGACGTAATTTCCGTACGGAAATCTATATTCTAATTACTAGGGTTTAGCTGTAGAACATTCTCACTTCACTTCACTAACAATACCGAATTATAACCGCTATGTTATCCAACTATGTGAACAAAACAAAATGAAACGGTAAAAGAGACACAGCTAAGAGGCTTTTGTTGGCGACGCGTGGCTTATTTATGCCTTTTATCCTCCCATTTTCGGCTCGCGGCGTACACACGTGGTTTCAGCGAAATGCGACCGCAACGCTTACTGAGCGGTAGATATCTACAAATTCGTGCGGCTTATTTTAAATATTTGAAATAGGGTACTATTATTCAAAATGTTTGCTATATAACGGAACGGAATTTATTTACGTTACATATTGAACCCTGCTTACTCCAGGCTGTATGTGCGGGAGCACCGTCGTAAAAAATCGGTTGTAAATTAAAAATTCATATTATTATTTAATTATAGACCTACCTACAACAGAAATTATAAATAGAAAATTCTAATAATAACCTGCATAAAAATGAAGTATGGTGTTATGACATTTGCGTATTTTGCATTTGAGGCAGTGCTACTCGGAGTAGGTATATATAACAATACCTGTCGAAAAACAACTATAGGCAGTTGGCCTTGACAAAATTGTTTTAATTGAAATCATATCAAACCTTTGACAGATTTCAAAAGTGTTGCAATTGTAAAAGATGCAAACAGTGTAATTTAAGAGCGCGATAAGTAGGGTATGTTTTCAACTAATGTAAGTCTTCTATCACTTGATACAAAAGCATCAAATTTTAACTGCGGATAGAAAAAGGTATGCTTTAAACATCATGCATATTTATTGTCATTTATTTCTACACTGAATTATAAATATAAACATCTTTAAGAACCCCATCTTTAAAACTGAATAACTTTTTGAATTTTTTTTTCAAAACCATAGTGTTTAGATCAGACTTTCAACATTGCAAACCCCAAATATCTTTTCTTAATTTTAAGCCATTATTTAATGGCGTTTTTTAAAAGATGATAAGATTTGGACACAATTTTTCACCAGGAGGTGCTGCCGCCTTACAGGAATTTACTCAAGCGCGTGCGTGTACCGCCTTATACAGTCAGTATAAGTTAGTTTAAGTATAAATGTTAGTTTAAGTATAAGTGTTAGTTTTACCTCACGGAGCATTTCTGTGAACACGGGCTCTTGGACTACAGCTTAAAAATGACAAAAATACGCTTTTTATTATTACATATAGCTCCGCTCCCGATGGACCGATTTTATTCATCGAGGTTTTAAAATGTAGGGAAAAGTCCATTTTATTGCTTTTTTGTATTGGATGAGTCAATTCGACATTTTTGCTTCAAAAAGAACTAGCCCAGGCAATGTAAGCAATGACATCAAGCTGATTAAAATCGTCTAATAAACAAAAAAGTTAAGCGCAAACGTAAAAAGTGCAAACTTTTTTATGTGCAAACATATATACGTAGTAATTAATGTATTAGTTACCTATTAGGTATTCTATTATCTGCACCTTGATATTATTGTAATTATGTTGATATTAAAATTATAAAGTTACTGCTTACCGTTTTTAGCTGACTAGTTAGTTAGTCGACAATCAATGTGGATTGTGGATGCAACACATCAACAAGAAGATTACTCGTATATATGCATGTGGCTCTAATAATCGCGCGTCTCATGATCAATTTTTTCGAGAACTGGAATGAACGCTAATAGGAGATACTTTTCACTTTATTGCCTTTCCCTGCACACTTATTGTTTCCTGGTATAATATTCATTTATCCGACATTTTCCGACAGATAGGGAGACAACATTTCCCATGACATGAACAATAGGTAACTATATATGGGCACGTATACTGCTAAAGCAATAAAGGTAATAAGGCCGTATATGGTTTATCCGCAAAAGCTTTCATTTAAAATGGCGCATAATATGTATACTATTGTACACAATGCATCACTTAGCGAAGGTAGGATGAGTGACAGCGGCATCGCCGGATCAGCGTCGCTGAAAGCCTCCCAGATTTCAGTTATGTGCATTAATATAGCGAGGATTTACTTTTCCTGATATTAAATATTCAGTTGTTTGGCCTGGACGCAGAGAAAAACGGAAGTAACGTGTATGTATATATATATAAATGCATGCACACAGAGAATTGAATATAAATCTCGCGCAGAGGATTTTTAGATATATGGCAAGCCGAGGAGATGCACAGCAACATTTTTCCAGTGTGCACACAGCCCGTGACGTCAATAACAGTTTAAATTGGATTTCAGATTTATCTTCCGTATGTACTGGTCGGTATTGTTAAATATGAAGGGACTCTCACGCCTAAAAGTATAAAGGATATATAATACCCTTCATGCCATTTTTACCAGCTATAATACGGTATAGGGTATTAAAGGCAATATGGCAAAACGCTGTTTCGTATATAAAATATATAGGATATTACATGTGGACTTGATGATTTACACCGCGAAACTTTTGTATTTCCTGATCAAGTGTTTCTGATGATTCCACACGTAGATATGAAGCACATACCTATCTAGCTGTAAATCGCAGAGCTTATAGTGTCATTAATATAGGTACTTACAATTTTAAATAACCCCAAGGTAAGAACAATTTCATACCTCAATAAAATATACATGCAAGTTATATGCCTCTGCTGAAAACATTATTTATACTTGCAGCTTATTTGACAAAATTGTCCAACAGTTATTGTTATTACCTTCCAAAAAAATACAGATTCCGCTAATGAGAGCTATAAGTTTAATCCATATTGTTGATTTAGTAGGTACATCAACATCCACAGTTTCTAGGGCACTAGTAGTAGGCCAGTCAAAATCGATACAAAAAATCGCTAAATTCGCAAAACATGATGTATCTCTGATTTTTTAGCATGTTATTTGGACCCATTAGGGGTATGTATACCCAAGTTTGCAACTCTCAAAAAATTGTGGAAAAATTTTTACACACCAAAAACCGCGAAATTTTTGGACTTGTTTCAGATTTTGCTCTATATATCCTAATCCATGCATTTTTCGTCGAAAGCTACTCTATACGTTTTTTAAGAGCATTAAATTTGTGACAAATTAAGCCCAACCGGAGCTCTGCAGATCAATTGGTTACCGAATTATGGCACTTTGAAAATACGCCAGTTTTTCGAAAAATTGAAAATTTTAGTTTTAGACCTTCTTTGGACCGAAATTGCATCGAAACCATTAATCCTACGAATAGATCTTGTAGAATATAATTTGTAGGTAATTTAATTAGCTTTAAATTAAGCGCCTCGTAGTTCTCTCAATATCTCAAAAAAACCCTTTAAGGTGAAATCGCATTTTTCCATAAATGTACCTAACCACTTTTGTGTTGCATGAATTGAGATATAAACATGCAAAACGTGTTATGATCATATAGGAGGTATGTAAGTTGAATAGATTATTGGTAGGTACCAATATTATTAGTCAACAAGCTAATGTGTGCAAAAAAGGGTAGAGTGGCAAGCGCGCTCTTGCTTTTGAGGATTTAAGGATTGTACCGTTTTTTTGTTGTGCGTAGGCTTGGTTCCCCTCTTCCAACCCTCTCTCCTCTTTCACGCCGCATTATCCAGTTTCTTATCTATGAGCTCCGAGTTCACAGTACAGTTTTTGTTTCTCCTGCATTTATTAGGTCGTATTTCAATATGTAAGATTGTGTTCAATTTATTTGTGAATTATTTTCTTTACGGACGAACAATAATAAAATGTTAAATAAAATACATAAAAATAAAATAGAAACATAAAACATTTGACTAGGTATCTGGAATAAGGGCGTATGTTACCAAAAATGTAAAATCGTTTTTTCATTTTTAATGAAAATTTAGGGTGTATGTTAAAAAAAAAGAAAATAAAATAATCATTGTGAAATATTCTGGTACTTCCAACTTTAAAACGCTCTAGGTCTAGGTCTAGGTGGTCTAGGATCCAGTAAAACAAACGTATACTTCCAGAAGAGTGGCAGAGGTGAGGCGGGTTGCGTCCAATTCTCCACCAGCTCATTCAACCAAGGGAAAGTGGAGCTACCACCTGGATTTGAACTTTTCATCCACGCATTCACTGGGTGCGTTAAATAAATAAAATAAATAAATAAAATGTTAAATAAAATACATAAAAATAAAATAGAAACATAAAACATTTGAATATGTATCTGGAATAAGGGCGTATGTTACCAAAAATGTAAAATCGTTTTTTCATTTTTAATGAAAATTTAGGGTGTATGTTAAAAAAAAGAAAATAAAATAAGGGTCTAGGTCTAGGTCTAGGTGGTCTAGGATCCAGTAAAACAAACGTATACTTCCAGAAGAGTGGCAGAGGTGAGGCGAGTTGCGTCCAATTCTCCACCAGCTCATTCAACCAAGGGAAAGTGGAGCTACCACCTGGATTTGAACTTTTCATCCACGCATTTACTGGGTGCGACACCACCTCTGCCCTCATCTGGCAGGGGAAGATGAAAATGTGAGGCCACTTCAGACAAAATCAAGCCCTAGTGGACCAAGCAACAGTTTTCCTCCAGACAGATGCCACACACCAACAAGTCGCAGCAGCCGGTGACAAGTACCTAGTTGCCCTATATGGAGGAGACGAAACGAGGGACACCCTCAACGATGTACGCTTTCGTACTTTTATGAAGGCAGCAGCCAACGCCAAAACGAATTTGGCCCGTTTGCCCCCAACCACAGAGGCTGCGTCGTATCACCACTACCGCACATACCACCAGGTGCAAAAGTGGTTGGGGGTGGAGAAAGATGCCACCGACTGGGGTTGGGAATTGACCTCGGCTGGACTCATCCCCCATTACCAGTCGGCAAGCTCCTGCCCCCGCAGAGCTCCTAAAACTCCTCTCTTGCAAATGCAAGAAGGGGTGCAGAGGTGGCTGCACTTGCCTGAAAGCAGGACTCAGATGTTCTGTGATGTGTGCTACCTGCTCTGGGGAAACGTGCCAGAACGCTGCCCTTATCATCATTGAAGAGGACGACGATGACGAGCCTCAAGGTAACCCTGACGATCCACCAATACTGGAGTACCCACCTGGAGTAGGGGACGAAGACGGCGACCTATCAATAGTGGAAGACCTACTTATTGAAGAGACCAACGAAAGTGACGGCCCAGGTCCATCAAAAACAAGGCGACGAGTTTGACTATGTATCTAATTTGATTGACTCAATGATTAGGTTACTGTACTTTTGATGTTTATGTTTATATTAAAATACATTTCACCGTTTTTTTATATGATTTCATGCCTTCTTTTTCATTACCAAGCCAAAAAACAAAAGATAGGAAAGATTATGGAACATTTCTGGAAAAATGCGATTTTACCTTGTTTTTTTTTTTAGATTTTGAGAGAACTACGAGGCTGACAGACCCCGCTCTGCGCTTAATTTAAAGCTAATTAAATTTCCAATAAATTATATTCTATTCGTAGGATCAATGGTTTTGACGCAATTTCGGTCCAAACAAGGTCTAACACTTCAATTTTCAATTTTTGGAAAAACTGGCCTATTTTCAAAAAGTGCCGTAATTCGGTAACCAATTGATCTACAGAGCTCCGGTTGGGCTTAATTTGCCACAAATTTCATACTCTTAAAAAACGTATAGAATACCTTTGGACGAAAAATGCATGGATTAGGAGATATAGAGCAGAATCTGAAACAAGTCCAAAAATTTCACGGTTTTTGGTGTAAAAATTTTTCCACAACTTTTTGAGAGTTGCAAACTTGGGTATACATAGCCCTAATGGGTCCAAATAACACACTAAAAAATCAGAGATCATGTTTTGTTAATTTATTGTCGATTTTGAGTGGGTTATAGTGACCCAGTAGTTATTTTACCCAGTATCTATGCCTTTTGGAGGGAGGGTATTATGATATGCATATTCTGGTAATAATAAACGATAAATTAAAAAATCATTCCGGTTCTTCATATATTTTCTTCATATATTATCCTAGCACAACCATGTATACTTCTTAATGGCAGCCTGTTTAAAAACGCGGATAAATCATTTTTTAAATAAATGCAAGCACACCTAACCGTGACAACAATTTGAGCTCACGCAGACGGTATGCTTATTACTGCAACTAGGTATAGTATTTTACTTGAACTTTGTTTTGGGAACATATGTCAGTCCGAGTAATATCGTGTCGAAACGCTTAATTTGCAAACAAAAAATGTTGACTAACATTAATATATGAAGAACCCGGGACGATTCTGAAATATTTCAAGTACTCGTATTATCATCAGAATATGCATATGTTAATATTCTAAAATGCATACTTGATACTTGGTAAAATCACGTGTAAAAATATGTCACTACTCCTACGTCCGCGAAGTTGGCCCCGAAAAATGAGGGGCAGGGACGGGAAGTGATTAATTCGTTTGACCATCGTTAGATCACCGACTATTTTCGTTTGACCATCTTTTGTTTTCGACTTATGGATAAAATTAATTTTTCGGACTAACTTAACGCAGGGCTAACCCAAAACGCAGCTAACGCAGCCCCAAAAATTTTGCAAAATCGTATTAATCGGAGCCTAATCGTTTGACCATCGTTAGACCTGTTATTTTATCGTTTTATCGTAAGACCACCAATTATTTTTGTTTAACAAACCTCAGAAGAAAAGTTACTGAGGAAAAACGATGTTCTGACAAAAATTTCAAGGGTGAGTTTACGTAGCTCTAAAATTAAAGGGGTAAGTTTAAGCAGTTGTCGACATTCCGCATCATTAGACCGCAAATCCTAGAAGCATTTCTTCTGCCCCCCTCGTTTTGTTAGACCACCCTCTCGGAAAATTTGGGATGCAATTAAATGTTAAAAACACAAATTTTTCGCTGGTGCTAAGCAAATTTTTATGATAATGATATTTTACATTTTCCCTAGGATAGAGCATCGTCGGACTAGGAAAGACTACTCCTTAGTTTCGTTAGATCACCCCAGAAAAAGTAATAGCCTTTAATCCTGCGGAAAATATAAGATGTCATTATCATAAACATTAACTTAGGCGCATTAACATTAAATTGCGCTCCAAATTTTCCGAGAGGGGGTCCAACAAAATATGGTGTGGTCAAACGTTTTTGAGAGGTGGTCAAATGTTTTTGAGAGGTGGTCAAACGATCCGTAATGTTTCCAACCCCAAAAGCACATTCCCTTGTATTTTAGCGACATGTGAGGTTAGCCTCGATTCATAATTTTAAAAAAAATTGCTTTTTTCGTGATTACTTGTTTTCTGAGGGTGGCTCAACGAAACTAAGGGGTGGTATTTCCTAGTCCTACGATGCTCTATCGTGGGGAAATTATAAAGTGTCCACCCGTGTCATCTTGTGCATTTTATCCATCCTTCGCCTGCCTTAGATTCTGAAATATTTTCAGCGCAAACCAGACGCGCTATGTCTCACCATTATCACTGCTTTCCATGTCTACAACTTTTTTACTCAGTCCTACTTTTCTTTTTTTTATTAGCGGGTATTGAACCCGTATTAAGCACTTTCTCGGGCGTCTTTTTATCAGCTTTTTGTAATTTTCCAGGACCTGATTTAAAGTCGTACCAAACACTTTCTTGAATGTCTGTCGCTCCATCTTCCGTCGATATTGGATATTAACCGTTGGTAACAAAGTGTATAATTTCCTCGAGGGAAGACAAACATTGGCGGGGCAGTAATTCCACTTCCACTTTCCACAAGGTAACCAACGTACCCGTATCCCTCTCTGCGGAAGTAACAGAACCGGCTTGTTAACACAATTTTATGGAATAATTTTGTCAGGTTTCTGCACTGTCGTAAGACCGGTCTCATCCATATTTTATATGTCTTGACACTGAAATTTATACCTATTCAAAACTTCTTCTAATCGTGAGTCTAATAGATTAAATAAATTTGTGTAAGAAAACACACTTTCAAGGGAAACCGAACTAAAAAACTAAAAAGTAAAAAATAATGTTTAAATATTAAGATTTTGTATAAAAGCGTTGTTGGGTGCATGATATCAATTGTTATAAATATTTCATTGATATGATACACACCACGCTTTTTTTACAAAATCTTATTAAAAGTACATATTTTTCTACTTTTTAGTTGGGTTTCTCTTTAAAGCGTGTTTTTAAAGCTTTTTTAAACAATTTTTTTCACTAACAAAATATGTTGTTAAGTTTGACTTGACTCTACTATGAAAAAGAATAATTTTTGTGCTATGTGGTCCTATATTTAATGAATGTATAACTCAGAAAATTCTATATTGTGGCGAATGCGCCAATGTTTTTTTAAAAATATCCTGGTTTTTGATGATCCTAATGGTGAGGACATAATACAACGTTGTCAAATTATCACATTGTCATCTGTCCTTGTTGAGTGTGAAAAGTTTCCAGTTTAATTTGACGTTTTGAAATGGGTGGAAATCGTTACAAGATACAAACATACAGGTGAAGCTAATAAAAGCGTGTTAAAAATTTCGTTACGTTCTCGCGATTAAAACTTGTAGCTCTGCTGAGACTAGTAGCTTCAGGGGTCCTTAAAGAAATGTTGGATGACTTTTAAGAAATGAAGATAAACAGTCAGCGAATGCCATAAAATGTTCTTGACAATTTTGATTAAACGGTAATTTAATTTTTCACTGCAAATTCGTAAGCCATCTTTCGAGCTTCTGTTGTAGAAAGACCATATGTTACGAAATGATTACGCTGTAGTTATGGGCTCTGCAATATATTTGGCGCATAATTTAAATCGATCATAAGAACCAGCCCCTGTAACAACCAACCCCGGTGTCCCCTACAAATAAAGCATTTAACTTGGTGTGGAATGATAAAATGCCGGATATTTTAGTGCAGCGGTACCAACCCTCACAGACGTTCCAACGCGTGATGAGAATAATAGCCAAACTACTTATTATAATTGATTCTGTCATGACTGCAGATGTTTCTGTGACTAGACGAAACGAAATTACAAAAAGATACAAATGAAGACGTTCTATAGAAGTTAAGTATACATACTTCTATTGCACAACGCGAAAATACTCTTTAGTAGACAACTAATTTGCACCCCTTGGATTTTGGATGTTACCGAAGTACCTATAATTTTAGAAGTCAAGTTGAGCCGTACAGTGAGTGAAAATTTATCTCTATTATACTTAGAATTAGAATTACCTACGCCCATGCCTCTTTAACTGTATCTTTTTAAACGGCAGAACGTCATAAAACAAATAAGAGCCGGGGTTGAAGCATGCTGCACTGTGTAAACGTGGTGAACGAGTTTGAAGAGCTCTGCGCAACCAATTATTGTACCAGATACAGGATAAACAGTGACAAAGACCGTCTCTCGCCCGCGCCAAGGGGTGAGCACAGATACCAGGCGGGCGTCCTTTGCACCCTCGGTAGCGCAACATTTGATCATATATAGATAATAAAAAAGTTCGCACTTCAAACTTTATACGTTTTTATATTGATAGATATATTACCTATTCGTATACAAATACATAATTTTACAAATAAAATTTCATGTAAATATACCCGCAGTTTCCAGATTATTTGGTAGGTGGTTGGATGCGTATAGAATATAGATGATCATAGATTATTCGTTCATATTTGTCATGTCATATGTATAGTAATATTTATTTTTCTGGTATACATATATCAATTAGTATATTTTCCACTTAATATTTCAAGGGTATTTCCCGATATGTTTATAAAATATATTTACCACCACTGGTGGAAACAGGCCATAAGCAATATGCCACAGTCGCTACTCTTTGCGCACGACGTACGAATCAATAAAAACTGACACTTTTTTTACTCTATACACGTCTATACACTCACGTACATACGTTATAACTTCGGAGGTATAGTATCCGCCAGAAATAATTCATATTGGTATAAAAAGATACGGCCAGTACTAATTCCAAATATCAGTCAGGGTCGATTTCCTTTGTTTTCGCATTTCGCAAGATTATTTTTTAACATAATTTAAAAAATACTTTATTAATTTTTATGAGTTATTTGAGAAATAATAACAATTAATAAAATAGGAGATTTATTTTAAAGTAATAAACATTATACCTACATCCAAATTTTATAATTTATGTAGGTAGTTCCCTCAATTGAAACTTAATCTGACAAAACATCTGTATCATCATCCGATTCCTCTGCCAGATTGATAACAAATCTTTCATCACCATTGATAAGAATTTATCCTAGTTTTCTATGTTCTTCTTTATATTTACTTACTTTGCAATGGCCTCTGCCCAGTATATTTTTGAAATATTTAAAATTCTTCTTTAATAAGTTCCACGACTTTATTGTCGAATTTTGGAAACAAATCTTTTCTACGAACTTTCATTTTTATGACCACATAAATTCAACTGGATTTAAAATACAGTGATACGGTGATAACCTTAAAAAAAGTATGGCCTTTTTTTTGCTATATTGTCAATCACATACCGTGTTTCCCATTGTTGGCTATAAGTACCTCCAACAATTGCTTTTTGGTATATGACTCTTCGAAATAAGGTAATTTTTAAGAAGAAATTCTTGAATTAACATGTCGCATATTATGAGATCTTGGCTTGAATGGTAGGCTGCATTATTTAATGCAATGACGCTTTCAGGATTTATGTTTGGAATTAAACTTTTTTCAAATAACTCCTCAAAAATATTAGAGTCCATATTTTTGTCGTAATCCACATTACATTTGAGTCCATATTTTTGTGGTAATCCACATTACATTCTTCCAGCTTTTTACCATACCATTTGAGGTCATTTTGAACCCAACCACACGTAGATCCACAATGGAAAATAACCATACGGGATCTTCTGCTTGGAGGTACATCTTTTAGGCGACATCTGCTATCTGCTAGACTCATCAGTCCAACCTTTTTTCGCAGTGTCGTGGCTCTCTAAATTCTTTTATTTTCTCTAAATATTCTATTCGACAATGTACGATTCTTTGACTTTCCATTACGACAGACAGCACGCTTATTAACAATTTTACATTTGAAACCTAATTTTTTAAGCCTCCGTCGAAAAGTGCTTTCGGAACGTTAATTTAGCGGAACAAGGTGTTTGAAGCTCTATTAAGTTTTTTAAATTTATTTCTATGGTGGGAGCATCGTTGTTTTTATATTTTTCGTAAATTAAATTTCTTAAAAGTGGCCAGGTCCAAATCTCTGGATATTCCTGCATCAGATATCTTTTTTTTTGTTTTGTTTCCTTTCTCTACAAGCTGACATAAAGTACTGTAAGGAACCTCTATTAGCTTTGGCACTTTCCTCAGCACTGTAGATTTGCTAACTCCTATGTGCATAGGATCTTGTTTTAAGTTGTTATACACATTTAGACAAATTTGTTTTGCTTGGTAGTCCAAAAATTAATGTTTCTTTTTGCGATGGTCCTTCTTCTAAATCCTCGCCTAAATCGGAATCGTCGGATTCAACCTGGAGTTCCACCAAATTCATAGTAGGTTTGTTTACAATATCAGTATCCACATTTTCACAATAATGCTTCTCCGATGGCCTCGAAACAGTAGAATTATTCTCCTACGGTCGAAACATTGCTTACTATAAACTATTACAAGGATTTTATTAACAGTGAACTCGGCTGGCAATACGAAGCATGAAATAGTTAATTTAGCGTGTGGTTGCTACTATACTTACACTCTTCCCCAAGCCTGACCCTGCCTCGGGTTTTACTTAGGACGAGGCTAATACGATACTTTTTATAATATAGACTTTTTCATTATACGACTTTTTATATGAGTCTGAATTATTTCTGACGGGTACTATACCTATATGATGATATGGAATTTCGTTGGAACATTTTATGTAACATGAGGCACCTGTGGCGACAGCTAGTGCTAGTGCTAGCAAATTACGTATTTTCCTTAAATAATCAGCTTGTTCCCCACACATTTATTTTCGTAAAACGTAAGTTTTTAATGATTCTGTAAGGCTCTCGATTTGCCCCTAATGCTGGTTTTCCACCAAACGGACTATCCAACTTTCTGTATTGTTCTTGTTTTTCGTTGTAATGTAAACTGTTCCAACCAAGTAGACAACATATTGTAGGAGTTTCGATTTTGTTTTCGGTGCACTTACAAAGAACTATTCGTGTTCAAAATCCCTAGAAAATATGATTTCATTATCCTGGCTAGTGATTGGTTTGTGAAAGATAAATAAATAAATAAGCATATAATTCGTTGTTATATTATGCCAATATTGGCGTTATTTTTAGTAATGAGATATATTTTATAATGATACCCCGTTTAATTATATTACCTTATATTCGCCTCTCATCCAGGAACCATTTACGTTTGACTTTTTTACTTTTTCTATCGACTGCTAACGGAAATATAGAGCCTATGGTGATTTCCAAGTGGAAATTAAGATAAACAAACATATAGTTAATTATTACGATAAAAAAGCGGTATAATATACCTAGATATATTAGACTTATCCCCACGTTCTTGCTTAATACAGAAAACACTAGCTTTTATGACAAAAAGAGATTAAATATGACCTTCAGCCAGTCTTAAAGCATAAAATGCTACAAAATTTCAATAAAAATCGATATTAAATCCCTTAAGAGAGGTAATAATTAAAATTGGGAAGGCATTAGCTTAGGTAAGTATATATAGGTATTTATATTACGAAATATAAATAATGTACAATATCTTTACATTCTTCTCCCCATGGCACTACACTCAAAAACCGTATTCTCCACGCGGGCACAAAAGCTATCTTTTGGTTGTTCAAGTTAAGTAGGACCAATTCAGATGCCAAAGAAGATGTGTGGTCTGCTGTCGACTTTATAGGCCGTGTCGCTTAAGCGCTATTCACGGGCGCTTTGTTCAAAAGGTTTAACATATTTAAAACGGTGTACATTTCCTTTACAATTTTATTTAGGAGAGAAAATGATGATGCCCCAGAATTGACCAGATATGTTCTAGATACTAGATCTGCCTAGAACTTCACATCGTTTCATAATTTTGTGAGAATGTCGGGGAGGAATTACAATACAATTACAAAATAGAAATGCCAGCTTTAAAATGATGCCCCGCCCCAGACCCAATTTCTTTTTTCTCATCGCTACTGAAAAATAATATTTTTCACCTTTCTTTCTATTTTTTCTGTGCTGTGTGCAAAACTGCAGCAATTTCTTTATATATTATGAATATACTTTCTTAGGGTCCCACAAATTCCGGTGGTCTCTGTGAGCCTCTATTAAAATTCCAATTTCTTCGGTGGGTCACACCTTTTTACTCAGAGATAATCTGTAAACCAAACTATTAATATTAAGAAATGTAAAAATCTCTGGGAAAATATCATCAAGCGCTTTTACATGCCTTAGCAGTCCAGATAAAATAATAGATAAAGCACGATCCAGATGAAACAGCTGGGAAACTGAAATACAAACTGGCATTCGCGACTCGCTGTTTTCACTAGACAATCACAGTTCGTAAACACCTCAAAACTCTTTGATCCAACCGCTTTCGAACGGGACTCGAACTGTCGCAGAAACCTCGAGTCTTCAAAATGTTCTTGAAATGTTTTGTCTGACACGAATTTCTGTTATTTTTATTTTGTCCGTTTGGAGGAAGACCGCCTTATTACTCTTATTAGCATTTTCATTCATTCTTTTAGGCGTGAAACCGCAGCTAACACGCTCTGAAATGAAGAGCGAAGCATGTTGATTTTTCAAGTTTCAAAATAAAAACTAAAAAAGTGAATTTCATGAATAACGGGTGATACATTTTAAATAATATTTTAAGAGTATTTTAAATCAGTACAGGGTAGAACAAATATCAAATGATTGGAAATATAACAAATTGTAATATAGCAATAATTTAAATAGCAAAAATATTGACCTTGCTACCCACCCTTCTGTTAATGTGAAACGTCACAAGTAGTTTGTTTAACTTTTGGTTTGGCCTGGAGGAGCCAAACGTATTACATGGTAACCCCAAATTTGAATCCATAATTTCAATTTCAGTACACATGAATAGACAATCATCATAATGGTCGTCCCCTTTCCAATGTAAAGAGGGGAAGTTTCCGTGGGTAATTTCGAGTGCACATGTTTACACCAGATCAACATTGCCTATTTACAAAGTACTAAGCAATAACGTGCAGAAGGTTTATACTGTCCTCATCTAGTGTACTGATATAATCTAGGTATAACTGCTTGATTGACCCACAAAAATGGAACTGCTATCGCAATTCGAGTCCGTTGGTGCTTAAATCAGACACGCGGGCGTGTGGTCTTGACTGCAAATCATTGATATGCTGTTTAAGTTCGATTTAAAGGAGGGCTGGATGTTAGTTTTTGTTCGTGGTCCGCAATGACTATACCTGCTTGACCAAATTCATCTTAGCCGTGACCTTGAGATTTTCTTCTTCTTTATCTGCTCTCTTCTCTATCTTATATCACTTTTTATCTGTGCATTTCGCGGCCAATTTGAGTTTGGTCAAAGTTGTAGTATAATATGTATAACTATAAAATGGTATAACGTTATTTTAACGTAGTTTTCTTATATTGTAATATATATAAATCGGGATCTACCCATTATATAAATAAACAAGTCAAACAATTAGTTTATCGTATCTTTCTTTGGTAATATATGTACCTACGTATACATGAGTGGTGATATTTCGTATTATCATGGTTATTATGGTCAAAAATGGATAACCATGTTCTTGCTTTTTAGAAATATTCGTATAAACTTGTTTATTAGATTTATTTGCCAACGTATATTATCATTACTTTCAAAATAATATTGATGTATAATATTTAAAAATGGTTCGTTTATTATTATATTTTATTAGAATTGGAAAAGCACAGATTGCTTTAATTTTGCTTATTTTCCTCTAAAATCAATATAGTCACTTCAAAGATAAAACTGGTAGTAAATACAAGTCTATGTTTATCTTCCAATTGAAAATGTTACTATTATTAGAAAATGTTCATTTCGCAGAATATTCAGTTGCATAAATAGTTTTATATATACTTCTTTAAATTCGTATAAATAATAATAATAGTTTTGTTTGATATATATGATTTGTATACTTTTTAATTGAAGAAATAAAAATATATTATCTATTATTATTATTTATTTACATAAACTACAAATACATAAACGTACACGTAAAATGTAGGATAATAAAAATAGTCGTAAATAAGCGATACTCGATCAAAGTACTTCTTATTTATATTTTTCTTTTCTTTATAATACGTTATTGTTAAATAGAAGTATTAATTTATATTTTATGGTGGTCAATCGAGCTCCATAGTTATACAGTGCGTTAAAAAAGTAACGGATAAATTTAATATTTCTTAAGACTGAAGTTTCTATCTAAAATCCGCGGAAGTGGCGATTTTTAGGGTTCCGTATCCAAAGGGTAAGACGGGATCCTATTACTAAGACCCATGAACCGTGATGTTAAACAGTTGAAATTTTCATAGATGTTTTTTTCATAAATTTTTAAGGGGGCTCCCATATAACAAATGGACATGGACCTGAATCTGTATGCTAATAAATGCCGGAGTCGCCGGTCGGACGAGATACTACCATTAAAATAAAATTAATGTTTAACGGGGGCTCCCATACAACAAACGTGATTTTTTTGCCATTTTTATAGATAATGGTACGGAACCCTTCGTGCGCGAGTCCGATTCGCACTTGGCCGGTTTTTATGTTGTAATTCCAGTTATTTTAAATGGCAACAATATATTTTTCTGGCAGATTCTTGTAGACGAGCACGAGCTCTTGACTTCGGCAATATAGTACACTTTATATTTAATTTGAGAAACAGTGATTTAAACGAATTAATAAAAATTAAAATTTATTCATGACAACTCTCACAAAAGTACCATACTCCTGCATGGAAAATAACAATTGGATGACGCAATATTGTTCCTAAACGCATTTAATTTAATACATGCAAAATATTAATAAGAATACAGGAAACAAAGAACATAACAAAGAGTAGATGAAAAAGAATAGGAAAGTAGATATAAAGAAATATTAATCTAAATAATTGTTCGAAATTGGACCGTTCTCTCTTAAGCACAAAACTCTAAACGATTGAATGTTTCTGTCCATACATTATTTAAAACAATCGGAGACACTGCTCTTACGTGGTGCCGTATTCGTTCCTTCAGTTATTCCAGATTCCTCGGTTTTGGGAAATAAACTTTGCTTTTCAAGTAACCCCAAAAGAAGAAATCCAGTGAGGTTAAATCAGGCGAACGAGCAGGCCATTCTATAGGCCCTCTTCGACCAATCCACCGCCCGGGGAACACCTAGTGTAAATGTAAATATTGACGGACATTTACTGCATAACGACGGGGTGTGTCATCTTGCTGATACCAGATTTCATTGGCTGGAACGTTTGAATTGTCAATATTTGTGCACAATACGGCAAGTGCGGTGGTTAATTCGTTGCCGAGAAAGTCTAAATAAGTGTCTGCGGTTAAATTTTCCTCAAAGAAATATGGCTCCAAAATCGTACTTCTTATAATATCTGCCCATATATTTATTTTTTGTGGATATTGAATGTGAGCCTCAATTTTGCCCAATTTGGCCTGTCGTTATCCCAGTATCTGCAGTTTGCCTGTTCACAACGCCATGTAAGGAAAACGTCGCCTCGTCCGAAAATAAAAAATCGAATTTGTTAAAAAAGTGGGATTTATGCGTATTCTCTCCAACATTTCCTGGCAGAATTGAACACGTCGATCTGGACCATCCTCGTTTAACTCATGTATTAATTTAACTTTATACGGATGATACTTGTTGAAAATTTGATCTTCAGGATTTTGTGAACTGAAAAATTTGAATTTCCATATTCACCTGTAATTGATCGCGTCGTCGAATGCCGATTTTCATGCACAGACAACAAAACATTTACACTATTTTCATCATTAACAACTCTGGTAGCTCCACTTCTCGGAAGATCTCTGGCAGTGCCATGCTCTCTATACTTCTCTTCAATCCTGCTTACTGTTGACCGACTGACGTTCTTACCTTCATATTTCGAATTGAACATATCACAAACATCTTTATGTGTTCGGGTAAAAAGTAAAATGCAACTAATTTTGTTCTTATACTTTCGCTTACAACTTTTTTGTAGAAGTTGGATCGCAAAAATATTCAGAGATAATGTATTCGTAATTAAATTTCATATCAACCTACGCAAACTAAATTACCTATGGTAAAATTGTTTCAGCGATTTCAATATTTAGGTATCTGTATATAACTTTACATTTTTCAATAAAAATACCTTCAATTATGAGGTTTAGTATCTCTTACAGAGATTTTGTGCCACGCGCAAGGCATTTGATGTAATGTTGAAAATGACTCCACAACTCAATAATAAAATTAAAAATTAATTCGCCTGTCCTAACCGTAAAAAATATATAGACCAAAAACTCAAAGGTCGTGTTATAAAGAGTAAAAAGGGATTTTTTTTTAATTTTGACAATTTTTTTACAAAAATCGATTTTGCCAAATAAACAAATTCAAATAACTAACTCAATTTTTCGTATAAAGAAACGAAACTAATTTCACATTAAAGTGCATAATTTTTACAATAATTAAAAATCAGAAGATTGCGATACGATGTTTCTAATAGTTGTTAGAAACAAATTAGTGTTTGGAGAGAGATTTTTAAATGTAACAGCATACTCTGACTGTTTCTTGCATGTACCGGGGTGTCAACGAGATAACTTACAATCAGTTAAGGTTGTCGCTCATTTGCCCGTCACAGCACGACCCGTCCCGTCCCGTCAAAATACGGATGGGATTAAAACAATGCAAATGAATGGACAACCGCTCATTAGTCCGGCACGGCACGACTCGGAGAGAACGTCGACGGAAGGAATTGCCGGTCTCCGATTCTCCCCGGCAAACAACGGTACGTGCCGTGATGGACTGGCCAAGTGAGCGCGTCGTCGGACGGCGGTGTTCTGAAAATTTACAAGGTGACATTCTAAAATATTTAAAAAATTTCTTCTCGTCTTCTTTTAGATCGTTAAATAGATATGGAATTCTCCAAGGTTTGCCCTCTTTTGGTTAATGGGATGGACCCACATGCTCCTCTTTCTTTTGTTTTTATTTTCTTCTTCTGCTAATAGTGCGGCCACTACTATTACTTCTTCATCAGAACTGCTGCTTTCACACATGGTAAACTGCTACATGTAAACTAAACTAAAAAGATATTTCACAGCACACGACGGCTTGCTGTTTCGTTTCCGCCGGAAAAGTGAGCGACGAACCACCTATCCGTCGCCGTCAAGCGAGGGACAGCATCGGGTCGTGCTGTGACGGGCAAATGAGCGACAACCTTTAAAAGAAATGGCAGCCGGAAAGTCATCTCGTTGACACCCGGTATATTACAATGTGTACCACAGTAGAGGGTACATTAATTCTGACGCTCATCTCTTTCTTTTACATTGCAGTTGGATTAAACAAGCGAGGTGCGGGAGTATACGTACCGTTCTCCCCAAATTCGTCGTGCGGTTGTGGCGGCTTTTCTTTTATTACCTTCAGCTGCGTAATATTAATTTAGAAATTCTGCTAACATACTGATATGTTGTAGAAGTACAGTGGGGAATTATCATTGTAGAGTGCATGCAAAATAATTTGAAATTAATTGCCTATATAAATCACTTAATTTCCTTTGAACTCATATTTCAGATAGACAAGGTGGAATTGAAAAAAATGTCTACCGATTTATTTGGATAATTAATTTTGATTGTCATATAAATGTAATGTTTAATTTTAATTCGTTTAAAAGAAATCCGCGTTAAACATTCAAAACCCGCAATAGAACCAATAATATAAACTTTCGGCAGCAATATTGCAATTGAATTATTTCAATCTAAACGTGTTTGTAAAAAGTTTGGAAAAGGCTAATAAATAGCGTTTGTAGTGAAAGCAATGTTGTCGGCATTTAAGACGCTACTTGGCCGACCGCCAAGTCGGGTAAATTTGAAACAGTAAACAGTCACACTACTAGCGAACAGTTATCACCTCTTTTGTTTTCACCCATTCGTCTTTCTGCATCACGAAATTTGCTCGCCGATGCTGCCAAGAATTTAATTAGTTC
Source organism: Tetropium fuscum (assembly GCA_964058915.1). Lineage (NCBI taxonomy): Eukaryota > Metazoa > Arthropoda > Insecta > Coleoptera > Cerambycidae > Tetropium > Tetropium fuscum. Next base: position 53,699 of record CAXKVY010005645.1, on the reverse strand, counting down.
GGTATACTTTTAAACGGCTCACGAAAATAATAAAATAGTCTCTATACAGCAGCACGGCGCACTTACATTGCTACCAATTAAATTTAGTCTGAGGAATGCATCCACGAAAAGATCTACTTATTACGAAAAATTTCCTCTATTATTTATATACCTTATAGGTACCTGAAGAATTTTATAGCAAGCTTTATCATTGACTTTCCCCTATCATTTTATCATTTTAGACCAATAGGTATGTTCCACAAAACGTATAAAATACAAAACTTATAAAAGGACATATCCTAAATAGTATACACTAGTGAAATAATTAACAACATTAAACAAAGATATTTTAGTAAATTTAAAAAACAAAATCAACCTATAACTTAGAACAGTTTAAACAACTTAGGGCTCTAATAAAACATAAACTCGATTTAGCATATCAAAAATATCTCTAACATCCAGACATCAATATCTTCTGATCCAAAAAAACGTTCGGTGTTTCATACAATCCAAAAAAATTACATCGGGCCCAGATCTTTTCTGGTAAGTGTTATAGATTTTTTTGTTAAAAGATTTGTCCTATGCATTCTCCACTGTTTATTTTATTTAACTCCACTGTTTATTTTATTTAACCTATCTATAAAAACATCAGTGTTTCCTAATCAATGTAAGGTGGAAAAAGCTTTTCCAATTTTTAAGGCAGGTGATGTCAAATATAGGCAATTATAGAGAAATCTCTTATGTAATGTAAGATTCTTGGGATATCTTGTACAATCTCAGCCTGGTTTCATGTCAAACAGATCTACTATTACAAACTTGGTAATATTCACTCAACAGTATCTAATATTATGGACGAACGAGGTCAAGTAGATGCTTTGTATACAGATTTTGCCAAGGCCTTCGATCTCCTCAATCATCAATTATTACTACAGAAATTGGCAAAGTTCGGATTAACCAATTCGTATTCTATAATGGATATAGTTCATCACACTATTTGACTACTGGAGTACCGCAAGGCTCAAATCTAGGGCCTCTACTATTTTTATTATTTATTGATGATCTGTGCATAGCTGTGACTACAATGTGAAGAACTGGTATTTGCAGACGATTTAAAAATATATAGTAAATAGCATAACATCTGAAAATAATTGTATAGATATTCAAAACAATCTGAATAGATTCAGCAATTTTGTTGTGTCATCAATAAAGTAGGCATTATTGTTTCCAAATGAAAACTTATAACGTACACGAAAAAGAAAAAATATTTTAATTACAACTACTTACATAATCAAATGACACAACTTTAGACCGACTAAATATAACTAAAGAGTTAGGCATATACGAGTAATTTGATACTGAATTCAGTTTTGTAAATCACATAAATTAAATTAAATTAAATCTCGAGAAGCAATAAAAATGTTAGTATTCATCGTAAGAAACTGTAAATCATTTACGAATATAGATTGCCTAAAATTATTATATTACTCTGATGTAAGATCAAAACTCGAGTACGGATCTATAATCTGGAACTCTTCTTACGTTGTTCACTAACACGCCTTGGAGAAAGTCCATAGAAAGTTTTTAAAATTTTGGTCTTAGAAATACAGGGATATACCCCGAAAGAGGTTTAGACAACAATCATTATCTATTAAGTACATTTAATTTTGATAGTTTGGGGTTTCCAAGAATCTATATTTTTTTCCATATATCTTACTTAGTATTAACTTGGGTGTTACCTGTTGTGCGAATAAAGCAATTATTATTATTAGTATTAATTATTATTATGCCATAGCACTCTATGCCATAGCCATAGCACACTAAATACACTCACCGGCAAAATAATCAATCCACTCAAAATATTGATGAAGTTTGCTTATCAATAACTTTGTTAATTTAAGTCCGATTTGATTAATTTTTTTTCATCTAGTAGCCAAATTTATAAAGAATCTCACAGATGATTGAATTAAAAAAAACTAGGCAAATGTCCACATTATACAGGGTGACACAAAAACTTTCAAACAATATATGGAGTGGTCGACCTGTTACCTTATAATGTCTTATTTTTGTTATCAAGCTATACCCTGCTGCCGAAATAGTGTGTAGTGATTCATACATAATATCACACCACCATCACAATTGAACGGTCTGCCTATTTGCAATGGATCACAGAATTTCTTAGTGTGCAAATTTGTGTACACTCTATAGAAATGGTGGGCAGAACTCATTAGTAACCGGGTCTACCGCTCTCATTGGCGAGATAGGCGATTCTAAATTAAATTAAATGAAATTTCATTGGTCAGAGGGAGACGCGGGATTTCCATTGACGCATGCGCTGTTTCATGCATATTTTGGCGCGACAGTGGCATTTCTTTATGTGTTATGCACGGTTGATTCGCGATATAAATTAATTATAATATTGTGTTGTGTTAATATTAATTATAATTATAATATTGTGTGTATACGTATATTGTGTAATATTGTGTTATACGGGAGTGTTTAGTGTTTTTATGCGATGGAAGCGACGAATGCGAGTAGTGGTGGTTCTAAAACCAATAATTCCAATCGTAAACGACCGAATTTGACAGGAGGAGAACTGAAACTCATCAAAAATGTATACGAAGGAATATTGGAACGGTATTCTGGAATCACTAAAACTGAGGCAGTTGATATATGCGCTTCGTTGACAAAAGTCTGTGTGAATAGTGCGTTTCGTGCAATTACAGATGAGGAACCCATTGCAAAAAAGAAGAAAACGGAAACTCGTGGCAGAAAGAAAATTGACGTCGACGAAGATGTCAAATACGCAATTCGCCGGATTATCCATGGTTTCTTTTTTAAAAATGAGATTCCGACACTGAAGATAATTTCACGTGCTATTCCTGACGATCAATCTTTACCCAAGTTATCTCGGAAAGTTCTTTTGAGAACTATGCACGAGATGAATTTTCGTCATATAAAACGAAATCGGAAAAGTCTTCTTATTGAGAAAAACGAAATTGTTTTATGGCGAAGAAAATATTTGGAAAACATGCGAAATTTTCGGATGTCACAGAATTTATTATTTAGACGAGACTTGGGTCAACGAAGGGCATATCGTTTCAAAAATATGGCAGGACTGCAGTATTAGTAATAGAAGACAGGCATTTATGGAAGGATACTCTACAGGACTCAAAGCACCATCTGGTAAAGGACGACGGTCCTTTACCAGATTATCAGATACCTGATAATTACGCATATCAGAAGTGCATCAGGATTTCTGGATGCACGTAAGAAAAGAGGAACAACGCATGTGGGATCTAGATACAAGGCTGGAAACTTTGGTAGAACCCCTTATAATCCGTCTCGGCGATAGCGCCGATAGCCATTCCAGTGGTAGTGATAGTGAGAGTGACAGTGAATAATGTGGAATAGTACGATAATCTGATTCTTTCGTTCTGAACAAATTACATAGTGATATCGTGATATAGTGATATGTAGTGATGTATAGTGATATATAGTATATATAGTGATATAGTGAAAAGTAGAACAAGGAATGATTTTTTGCACAACTGGCTATGACAGACAATTGTTTCTCTCAGAACTAAACTGACAACCGTTAGTTTACAATTTGTCACATTTGAACGCGTTTATCATTAGTTTTAAAAATACGATTAATTTAAAAAATATGGATCTTTCTGCAACCAACTCTGCGAGAGCCGTTGCTTGGGTGCAGGATGGTAAGTCACAATATTAGTTATGTGGCCGGAACGTTGGGAATTACAAGATGCAACGTTCAAAGAACTGTAAAACGGTTTCGTGAGTTTGGTGCATTCACAAGAAGAAATAATTATGATCGAAAAAAATCTACTAGTGAGCGAGATAATCGCTTTATGACGCTAAATGTTTTGAGGGACAGAAGAATTACCTCTGTGCAAATGAAAACCAATTAGAGGAGGTGAGGCAAGTTCAAGTAAGCGATAGAACAATAAGAAGGCGGCTTTTTGATCTTGGACTGCGAGCAGGGAGACCTCAGTGAGATTCTTTATAAATTTAGCTACTAGATGAAAAAAAAATCAAATCGGACCTAAATTAACAAAGTTATTGATAAGCAAACTTCATCAATATTTTGAGTGGATCGATTAGTTCGAGTGTATGTATATAAGATGTTTGATCTAGATATACTTTAAGAAATGTAAAAATAATAATAATAATTAACCAGACAAATACGATCATTTTACATCAACTAAATTTGCAATCGTATTAAATTGATGTAGACAACGTGGAGTGCCTAAAACTTCGATTTGGCGGCTGAGCGATATCGAGTGTCAGAACAGCTTCTCCCCCAGTTACGCTCGTGCATACCCCTAACCGCCATATAATCTGGCTGTATCGTTGCGAGATTTTCACTGTATTATTCCACCATTGAGAAGGGAACTCATTACCTACACAGATTTGTTAAGATGTTCATTGAATCGACGCGACGGCGGCGGCGGCGGCGGCTGGGGAGTTATACAGGGTGGATACGTTCTAAATGAACTTTATTAATTTGCCGAGTCATGATTAGTTCCGTAGCGCGCTAAAAGTGTCTCTTGTATACAAACAAAAGCTGCATATTTCCACTTCTTTCGTGACCTGAGAGGGGCGAGAACCAAATCCTTTGTGATGTTAACTTGGTTTCGGTAATTTCGTTTTTGTAGATAAGGCATTTTCGTAAAGAGGAAAGTATACCGATTATTATTCTTTGTTGCCGATTTTGATTCACTACCTATTTGTTTGTGTACAGTCCAGTATGCTTCCGTTGAGCGTTATCTCTCTTACCATATCCCTACTAAATAAATGGTGATATGAAGCCACGCTTTACTTAATTTATATATTTTTAATGACCTGACGTAAGCTGACGACCATATCAATAGCAAGGCATTCCCCCTCGATTGCCTCGTAAGTGGTAGATATGCATATATGTATATAACATAAAATACCGCAGGGAGTTCACCGTCAAATTTTAGATAATGGATTTCTAGTTACGAGTATTCTATTCTATGCCACCCCTTGCTTGATATAATAAAATACTTATGACGTATGGACAAATATAAAATAAAAGTTGTGTAAGCTTATATTACTCGTAGAACGGACAAAGCGTACAGCTATGTACGTAATAGGGTACCGTTAATGTGTCTTTTGCATTTTGTTAAAGGTGACATCGCTTACTTGAGTCGTTATTAATTTTTCTTACTATGTTCTTATGGTTATACTAATCGTACTATTTTTATCTATGTTCATAACCATAACTACGTATAATCCTTCAACTGTTCCCTAATTGTGTAACTGTATCATAAAAATTCGACATACTGAATGCTGCGTTACTGATAATTTATGCACATGAAGGTGTGTTGTAGAATGACACGTTCCTAATATCAATAAAACCAAAAGCAAAGTAAACAATACAGGGACAAAATCGACGCAATTATAGTGTTTTCGTTTGATATACAAACTAGAGCAAAAAATTGTGCGGCATTTTACAAAGAAAACCCGTACCAATTACCTACTACAGAAGCGGTAAATCACATCACTATCTATTTAGTGTAAAATTGTATACCGCCACAATTTCTTGTGAATAGAACTAGGGTCTCCAGTACGCGGCTTACCATATCGGTCGCTATCCTTCTTCAACTCATATAAATCCCATTTCCCTTCTCGCTCACTTAGAAGACACCTGCATGAACAAGCCGGCGATTGACTGGCTTTACTGCTCAGTGGCGTATCATCATGCGCAACCAAGGTGAAGTGACTTTAAAACATGTCTTATTATGTCATATTCATATACAAAACTTTAAGCCAAAAAATTATTTAGTTTTGAATGTATTTATAATATATCGAAAAGAATTTGCATGCTGCGTGTGCAACTTAGTGCTCAATTTCGCCAATAACAATTTAAAATAAAAAAAAGAAAAAAATTGCTATTGCCTAGCAAGGACCACGGGGAGGAAGAGCGACCCTTAGTTGTTTATTTTAATATTCATAGATTCATGTCTTTGTATTTAAATGCCTATTATAAATAAAGATTCTTTTAAAAAGTTGCAAAATTATTCTGCTTCAAGTTTATTCTTTTCTCTAGGAAAAACAATGTTCCGGAAAAAACAAATTTTTGAAAAAAATCATAAAAAGTATAGATACTAAAAAAAATATTGGTATTTAAATACATTTCTATTCTATTCTTAAAATATTACCATTTACCAATCAAGATTACCATTTCTGGTAATTCTATTCTGGTTAAAAATGTGCCTTGTTTGTGGTTTCATCATCACCAACTTTTCAAAATTTTCGTCTGTAGGGCATGACGCCGAGGATCATAAACATACGATGGTAGTAGTAGAGAATAAGACAACACACATAACATAGCATAGATAACTGATAGACTTCACCTCGGAGAACTGTATCTCAAGCAAGAATCACACAGCATCAAACTCCAATTGGAGACGTGAATACTATCGGTAACGTTTCGCGGTCATTGAATGTTATTTTTACCACCCAACAAAAAATATTGATTATTCAATCCAATACTTTCATGGTATTCAAGTATTTCTCAAGGTACTGGAATACTTTTCAATGTACTGTATGTAGTACTTTTCAGTGTACTTGAGTACTTTGCGAAGTACTCAAGTACATCATTTTTAGTACAAGTACAATTAAATAAGTTTAGATGGTTAACGTACGAGTAACGAGTACCTTCGGATGGATGTACTCGGGTACAGAGTACCAGAAATGGTAATTATGTACCAATTTCAAGTACTTGTACTTGAGTACGTCCCAGCTATGAATTCATATAATAAAAATTTATGCAATAGGGACTTATTTTGTTAATTTACATAAAAAAAAATGGAAAAGCCACTTTACGTGGAAAGGAACACTTTTCTTGATTTTGACCAGGCCACACCAGGTTAAAACCACCCGGTTTTTTCCAGTGTGGTATCTTCTAGCCAACACTGGTTCATATGAAGTTAGCGGAACCAAAACACACAAAATGATTATAAACAATCGACACAACTTAATGTACTTAATGTAATGTTTCTTTGTTGCTAATTAGTTGTGACAATATCGCTGATTTCCAAGTTCTTGTTAAGAAATGAGATACTATCAAAGTTTACACAAGGTTAAAAGATGATCAATTCCCGAACGGTTGGCATATTTTTCTCTCAATCAAAGCTGAAAAGCAACAACTAATTCGTACGAACCCCACAACAAACATGGTGATTTTGAGACCGAAAAACGCGAACTAACCCTTTTTGATGGAAATTATTAAGAAAATTATATTTACCGCGATTTTTCGCATATATCAGCAGCAACGAATTCTGCAATGCTACAGCTAATTCGTACGAACCTAAGAACAAATTAGCATGACGATTTTGAGACCGAAAAACCCAGAAAAAGCAACAGAATTTGTTGCTGCTGAAATATGCGAATAATCGTGACAAATATAATTTTTTTAATGACTTCCAGCAAAACAATCTCTATACAAGGTTGGTTCGTGTTTTTCGGAACCGAAATCTTCATGTTAATTTGTTGTTAGGTTCGTACGAATTTGTTGTATCATTGCATAATTTGTTGCTACTGAAATATGCGATAAATATCATTTTTTTAATTATTTCCAGCAAAACATACCCCATACAGGTAGTTTTTTTTTAACTCGAAATCGTCTTGGGAATTTGTTGTGCGGTGCGTACGAATTAGTTGTTGCTTTTCAGCTTTGGTTGAGAGAAAAATATGCCAATCGTTCGGGATCATCTCTTATTCTGGTATAAACTTTGATAGTCTCATTTCTTAACAAGAACTAGGAAAACAGCGATATTGTCACAACTAATTAGCAACAAAGTCCGTTGAGTTGTCTCCCAATTTTTATAATCATTTTGTTTTGTGTGTTGCTGTTTTGCTGACTTCATATGGCGAAATATCGCTTATTTTTTAAAAAATTAATAATTTAAATGTTGCACCACAACTAATTAGTGACAAAAAAATTAATAGATTAGGCCTATTCCCGATTATTTAAATTAATTTTTCATGATCGTGTTTTTCTAATTTCATGTAAACTTAGCGAAACATCCTGCTTTCTTTAAATGACATTTCTACAACAAATTCATCATTACTACAACTATAATTAGAAACTTTTTAGCAACAAATTATGAGCTGGTTCAACATTCGCTTATTTAAAAGTGTTTCAAGTTCAGATTTATCAATTTTACTGTTGTTTAGCGCCCATAACCCCGACAATAAAAATCATTTTTTTTTGTTATTGCTTGAATTTATTTTTGTACTCACGCCTTCAAGTAAAATTAAAAATTAAATCACACAATTCATAATTCGTACAAACAACGTATTTAATTTTCAAGAACTTTATTTTATTTTTTCTATTAACAACTTCCCCAATTACCTATATAATAATACATAAGGGGAAGAATAAAACAATAAATAAAATAGAATAAAACACAATTTAGTCAGGAGCGAAAATAAGATAAACACAATAAATGAAACAGAATAAAACTAAAACAACTTTTAATAAATAGTCTTAAATCGACGCGACAAATAAAACATGCCTTTGTAACTTTTTTCGCACCGATTTCATATTTTAATAATAATGGCAAGATATGTGGGAAAGTTGACAAAATGGCCACATTCCCATTTTTAATTGGCATCCGCGCTCCCCGTGCTCGCAAGTAGTGTTATCAGCTCACACAATAATGTTTACCGTAACACCGTTTTAAGTGCAGTTGTTAAATTGTATAAAATCGAATTGAGGGGCTACCAAAATCGCGTTGGTCCGCAGTAATTGGCATGATTTTCTAACATAATGGGGTTCAGTTCCCCCTTGTAATTTGCGTCTCTATTCAATTCCTACCACTACTACGAGGAACGACAGCAATCCTTCGATGCCATGGGCGGAGACTGCACGTCTACTTACAATCAATTATTTTTCAAAATATATAGCCCAAAAAACAATAATTATTGTGTCTAACTAATTTATTAGTTCTTTCGGTATTAGGGAAAATATCCGAATGGAACTCGATAGCGGCATGTAAAAGATTTTTCTCTCAAATAGGTTATATACGCATTTTCTCAAATTATTGCAGTCAGCACTGTTGAGAGGTCCCGGCTAACTCCGCCAGTGTTCGACCCCTCATATACCGTTTCCAACCTGGGCATTATTCAAATGGCACTTTTGTCACCTTGCAACCCCTATTTTATGTTTGTAATGGGGATGATATTCGCTCTCTTATGCTTCCCTTATATTTCTTTCTGTGTTCGCGTTTTGCCGCTTCACGATTTCGACGCTGTGGTGCGACGTGGTATGGGGTGAGAGAGCGTCCCTCTTTAAATGATTAATTAATTCAGGTTGTTCGTTTCGTAACATTTTTAGATATAATTGTGACATTTTGTAAGCCCTGGGCGAGCTGATGAGGGTGTCCTGGGTTCCAATTGTGCTGCTGGGCGGAGATTTGAGGGTGTAAAAATTCATTAATACATGCACGACAACGCTTGCTTATACTAGCTGTTAGCTTGTTCTGTCTAGGAAATATGACAGCTCGCATCAAAGGATAACTGGCCGACCTTTATCGATTTAAATTACTTTTATTACTTGCCGTTTAATAAATACATGTTATAATATTAAGTACCTATGTCAAAGTCTAAAATATATTTTAAATTCCAATCGAAAAGTAAAACAGTTGTTTATTACTCCCCTCCGAAAAATCGCGGCCATTAATATTTATGAGGTCCCTATGCTCTTGTCTCTTATATTATGTAAGGGGATACGGACTTAGAAACCGTCCCTTCCATGTTTTGTATTATGATCTAACACGATTCAGGCACACTGAAAATATTTGTAGTATGGCTTTTTGAATTGGTACCTACCTACGATTTATTTTATTTCTTTTTTTCTTTGTAGCTGCTATTACATAATGCGAAAGAGGTAGGTATACTATTATATAGTATTTGCTTGATTCATTGTCGTATTTTATCACTTGAAATATTATTTTTTGATATAATTTATTTCGGAAGAAAATAAATGATCCCACAATAGTCATATAATATCTAATCAATACCTGTACTGTGAATTATTATTAGTTGCAAAATGGAAATGTCACCATCATTACAACTTGGTATATGTATACCTAACAATATTATTAAAATATCAAGGTGCAAAAAAGGCGTGTGAGGATTACAATTTGTCAAATGTTGTTTTTTTTACTTTCGCCTATCATATGAGTTATATATTGTCTAGATATTCCGATTCATATCATACGTATTATAAAGTCCGTGTAAAATGTATACGAAGTTCACTGACCGCCTAAAGAAACAGTCGCTCTTGCCACATGTAATACTCATATTTCTCAATATGCAATTAAAATATCAAATTCCACAATACTCAAATATTTTCGTCTACTTTACTATGAAAATATTCGTAAACATTTATCTTAAAAGTTCAAAGCGACAACGCCGCTCAACTCCTTGTCGAATATCGAAAGCATATATCTCTTTTCAACTTATTGGAAATGTACGTATCTTTTTTCATCAAGTTTCGGAAACTATAATCAAGTCTGGCATTGGCGGGTTGGAAATATGTTATATACCGGAAAGTATGGAAATATGGAACAATAATAAATATGGAAATATGAAAATACAGAAGCATCAAAGGTAAGCATGTACACACTTCAGAGAAAAAAGGATACACGGAAGTATCTTTACTAGACAAAAAGTGTATTCTCATAGAAAGATATGAAATAGTTGCTTGGGGGATGGATTATCTTCGAAAAAATAAAATTTAGACATTTATCACATTTAGGAAATGATTTTCTAAGTTTTGTTAACAATAGTGTAGTGATAGTGGTGAGTTATAGTGATAATGAAGTGAAAATAGTGACGAGTGGTAGAAAGAGTGATATGGAATTGAAAATATCAAAATGTTTTCAATTATGTATTATATTATGTATTATAGATGGCGGTCATAGTGATTGTGACACTAAACATAGTGATATTAATGACCAGTTTATAAGGTATTGCGGTTGTTTGTTAATTTATTATTACAATGATTTTTATTGTTTTTATTTTTTGTGATTTTTTTGATTTATTTTGGAATATATTTTTATTTTATTTTTCCATTTTCAAGTGGTGACGGCTATTTAGCTCTTTTGTACATATTTATTTTTGTTTCTTGTGGGAAATATGGCTACTGGCGACCTACCCACTAAAAAATGGGACGCGCTGATAGCAATATGAGTAATGTGGAAACTTGCATTCAATATCAGCTGTGGTGTTTAAAATATGAATATAAAAACCTTCTACTTTCGACCCCCTAAAAATGCCTACACCCATGACTAGCCCTGGTCTTTGATGTTTTGCCGGTCAGTGAACTTCGTATATATTTTATAAGGACTGTAGTATAGTGTATAATATATTATAATGCCATATGTCTTCTTCCACCACGTTCAATTAGTGACACGGACACAGACATTTCCAATCCAATACAATACTCATAACGTAAGTTTATAATTATATCGTTTACAAGTGGTATTTACTGTTCTAAAATGAAAGAGCTCATGACTGACTTCATGGATCATAAAGGTATAGCCTACCGGCTATACCAACCTTTCAATAGGGGCTCTTTTTGTAATAAACAACCATAACTTAATTCCACCATGACGACCACTTAAAGCGGGGATTTTGTATGTGTATTTTTACTGTCTAACAGAGGTTCATACGGGAACACAAATTACTTGGAAAAATCACAATAATGGGACATTAGTACATTATATCAACGTATTCGCAATGGTTCCCGCTAGTGAGTGAGATAATTTTCAGTGCTCATGAGAATAGAAGAAAAATTTAAATAAATGTTTAAGTACCTCAATTTTAGCCATACTTTTAGATGTCAATATGTCGCATTTACGATGGAACTAGGTCAGGAACAATGACTAAAACTATTTCACTAGCCCAGACATCTAGAATCACTTCTACTTAACTTTCAGATTAATATTTATTAATAATTATATCGTGTGTGCTAAAGTAAATTACAATATTACAGCACGACCTCGACTAAAAACACTATAAAACACATAACTCTGGCTATAAAACACAACACTCGGCTAAAAAACGGTCGACTAAAAACACCACACGTTCAAGGCAGTTTCAAGTTTACAAGTTTTTCCCTATTTTTCCCTTTTCTACAAAATTCTCCCCTTATGAAACTACCACAACTTGAAATTTGCGTTGCCAGTTAAATCTCCATTTGGTTGTGGATGTAATATGGTTTGAAATTTTAAATATTTATCAACCGTATGAAATAAATATTAAACAGGTTATTGAAGAGTTAATTGACATTGTCACAACCAAACCCACCCCGCTAATTTCGATCTCACAAATAGAATTCGAGGGGCAATAGAATTCCAGGTGCCTTACCATGCAATCACACCGGCTATGGACGCTATGGTTTTATCAAAGCGGTGCTGTTGTACTACGATTGGAGCTTGCGCGGTGCCCGAAGGGGCATATAGGTTCAAACTCTACTATGATCTAATGTAAACCGTCTTGTTAGGTACCATTACATTTTACCATTACGTTTTTGACATATTTAGCCTCGTCCACCAAAATGTGACCACTAGAATCCGTTGACTATTATGCCACTGTAGCACTGGACGTATTGGCTTTCAACCACGAAAAAATCAGTGTTGTCTCCCACTCCTTTCTCCCTTTTTTTTTGGTTATGGAAATTACCCCACGTACGGGGTAACTTCGACACCCTATGTATTTTAGCTAATTGTCGTGCTAGGAAAGCTTGTGAGTATGTTCGACGCAAAAAAAAGGAAAATCAGGTTAATTTTACATAGTTTTACCATATTACCATATTTTAAAGGTCAGAAGTATCAACTAAGAGTACCAACAATAAAAGGCCATATGTTCTAAAACGATTGTATTAAAATAAAAACCTATGGTTTTAAGCTCATTTGGTCTAAAAAACAAATCATATTCTCTAAAAAGTGAAACTGAGAGGTAGGTACCTACATTCCCAAAAAAAGTAAAACAAACAAGAAATTAAAATAATACTAATTACTAATAGTCAGTCTTTAGCAATCATCCTCACAAACAGGACATTCGTAATTCGCTCGGTATGAACCATCATTACAGTGTCCACATATTAAATCCACAAATTACAATGTCCACAATTTTTGGTAACTCTTTTCCCCCACCTTCTTTACATATGTGTGCGGCATCTTACTCTATTTGTTCACCAAAATCAATCTGAAGAAAGAGAAACCGAAAAAACTGAAAAAAATATTAAAAAAAAACAAAAAAGGCAGAATTATTACGAAAAAAATTATTACGATAGATAAGTCCGGGATAGATGGCCATAAACAAATATTTTTTGCGGTAGTTTTGGATTAAATATCACAAGAAGAAAAATGTTTCAGTATATGTTTGGTTATGAACCAAACGTTGTCTACAAAATAAACAAAAAATAAAGTGTATAATTAATAATTAAATATGTTATGAAAATATTGCAAAATTTAAAATAATGACAATTGGCCATCACTCCCAGATACTATGGGGGAGATGGCCACATCACTGTGGGATAGTTGGCCATGGTGTTAAATCGCTTTCTTGTTCAAAGAAATGAGTTTTGTTTTTTTCAAAAATGAGATTTTTATTCAGTACATAATTAATTGTAAAAACAAGTAGAATTCTAATTTGATTTATTTGATTTAAAGACCATTGGAAATATATGAAGAAATCAACGTTGCAGTATTAGAATAAGATAATGAAAAAATAAACAAACCTTCTTTGGTATGAAGATATTGTAAGATAGGTGTTAATATTGATTTTATATTTTTCAACTCTTTCCACATATGTGACACAACAACTCTTTCCGCATCTGTGACACAAATCTACATATTTTGTTCACGATTTTGACAAAATTGACATCGTACGCGGCAAATCCAGTCATCTTTTTTTGTTGTTTTTTCATATTCTTCTCCGCAGCCAACACACTCGTTCTCGGCAAAATCGTCGCTTCCAGAATCGCTGCTGGGAAATTGTGGTTGTTCTTTTTCACTGCCGTCGTTACTATCAGTGCTCGATGGTGATTTCTTTTTCTTTTTTCTACCTTTTTTTGCAGGAGCCTTACCTTTTAAAGGTTTTTTATACTTTTTTAATTTGACACTGGTAACATGATCTGGTGACGTTAAGAGAAGTGCCACTTTTTTTGCACGTTTTCATACCATTGCTGTCAATAATTTTCTAATATACTGATTTGGCATCTGAAGAAAATATTCCCGATTACTATGGCCATCTCACCCAAAGATTAGGTTAGCCATCTCACCCAATTTGCCAGGGAGAGATGGCCATCCCGTGTATTTCTACAAAGGCATGTTAAAATGATACTATTTTGAGGTTAGGATAAACCTTGAAGTGTGTTTTATTTGTCTATTTAAGTTCAGCCAAAGAGCTGACGTAAAAACCGAAATATGGTTTCATCACGTAACATCCCACAACTACTTTACTTACCTTGATTTCGTTTTAACACACTATAACTTTAAAAAACAAGCTAGCGACATGTGCGTTATGGCTGCAAACGTGGACGTTTAATCAAACTAACAGTGTGATTACAGCAGCGCTGACATCTAACGACAAATGTGGGAAATATTTACTATGGCCATCTCTCCTAGTATGGTCACCTATCCCGGACTTACCCTATAGTGTGTCGAAGTTTACCTGGATGTCGAAGTTCCCCCGGTTTACGGTACTTATTATTTATTATGCACATATTTATTTTTATTATCTAAGTATTTTATTAAGAATTCTACAACTATAAAATATTTTATGTGATGTATCCAATATGGCGTGTCACAATTGGGGGTGGGTTCTCTGTAAAATGCAACATTGGCTCAAGGGTCTCTTCTGGAGGAGCATTTTGACAAGTTTAACAGTCATTTTAACAATACTCTTGGACACACCCCGTAAGTATATCTTAATATATGCGCAATTGCAAAATTACAGAATAATCATTCCCATATTATACCTATTTATGATGGAAGCAGTATTTCAGTTATTAATTATATATCTATAGTAACAATTATTTTTATTATAATATTAAAATACGTTTAAGAAATTTATTATTATTATTACCTATTCACTTATTTATAGCAACATTACATATGATTGGGTGGGTATATAAGAAATAAAAATGCAAAATAAAAAAAATACCGTCGTTATCTCTCGCGATAGTGCATGCCAGAAATACCTATATGTGTATAATTATTATGTGTATACATTGTAAACATTACTTAAGCCACGGTAATGGCTAATGAAAAAATATGATGATAATGGTAATGAGTGTTCGATTTGCCTTTGAAAGTGTAAAGGTTTTTACCTACCTACCCCGGTAATCTTAACGTTTAATCCGCCACTGCATCACCCCGAGATCACAGTATAGACTTTCCCGAGATTATGAAAATGACGTTCGGTGACGCCGCCACAAATATAGTAGATATATTTTACTGTTGATCATACAAAAGCTATATTATGATTAAATGTAACATTAAAATCATAAGGTAATGATTTATTTGGTCGTTCCTGTTGGCCCAGTGCGTCCCTGCTTGGAACCCCTACGACTTAACCGCGACTACTACTCAGTTGTGACTGTTGTTGCCGTGCCCTGTGTATGCCCTGTAGTCTCTCTTGTATCCTCGCACGCTATACGGCATTTATGAGACGCTCAACATACACAACGCGTGCGGACCGGAGCAAGCAAAATCAAATTAGTATGTTTTCCCGTTTCATGTCGCTTCGTTAACATTAGCGTTGGAAATGAATTGGTGTTATACCGGGTGCAGTGTGACGCCGAAAGTGTTTGTTCTTATTTCCGTGAACCACTAATTTGGATATACACTACTTAGATGCCCCAAATCATGTTTAAAACGGTTGGTAATTCGTAATTGGAGTAGCTAGAGAAGATAACTTTTACGTCAAGGCGCTTCGCCTATCGTGTTTGATTGTCGCACACCACAGGCATGTAAATTAATTTGTATCGATAGGTTAGTTATATATAGATAGATAGTTATCGATAGATTTGTATCAATAGGCAGTAATACTAATATCGGTCTGTGCGTATGATGACCAATGTTATCTTCTCTAAGCAAATCAAGTCTATATTTAAAATATTAATCACCATACATGTGTAGGTAACCTACTATATAAAATTGAGATACTGGCATGATATCACGAGTACTCGAAGTTTCAATTATGCATACAACTCGGACGAGGGCGATCTTACTGTCCCTCACATTTCTTGTGTATAGAATCCAGCGAGATGGACATTTACGACGAGAATTTATTTCTGTCATAAGGATGTTTATTGAATCAGTTTCCTTGTGTCCTTTATTGATTTGTCGCCTGTACTACCCTCGATACCAGAAGGTGAAATATATGGTTATCAACGCTTTATGGAAAAGTGAAAACAAATCGACTCCAGTTTATACTTCTATTATTATTATCATTTAGATTAATATATAATAATAATACAAAGTTAACTAAACCTAAAATTAGCGTATAGAAATGCGAAGACAACATTCCTTGTGATGGAATTCTCTAGACTAGACGATCACTGTTAAATAAAAAATGCGGGCACATTTCTTTTGCCTGTTATTAGTTATTACCTGATACACTACCTACCTACCTTTTGAAGCAAAATGTGGTCAAAATAGCCTGCGATACGGTACCTACTTACTGGGAAGTGAGAGTATCCGTAGAATTAATGTTAACAAACAATAGGAAGACAATTTGGTTGTTTTGCAGGGACTCATAGTACATCAAAGTGTATTATTTATAAATATGTATATTTACTGTATATAAACGTTGCCTATACAATCATAAAAGTCTTTGTTAGATTGTATAGGGCTGCATTTTTTTCATTAAATCACCACAAAAATGCTAAGCAATATCAAATCATTGAAACATATTCAGATATATATTCATGATAGGTATTTGTATTTTCCTATAAGCTACCTAATTTTTCAAGACATTACATTATCTCAAATATGCACTGTAGAATGCAAAGAAAATTTGCCACAGAAACTCAGGTACATAAATATTCATGTACCTACATATTATGAAATGCCAAGAATATGATACGAAATTTATATTCTTGTTGCTACTATTTTAGTTTGCTCCATAGGACCATAGATCGACCTAACAGAAATGAATGAATATAAATAATTATCTACGTGTGGGCACTACTTTTATTGCTTTATCTATGGTTTGTATGTACTTTATCTATCAAAGATTATTACAAATTATATGTCCTGAAAACCGCATGACAATAATTATATCTCAGAATTGCTTGTTTTTTCGCATTGTAGGCCGCTTGTCTGGATTTAATTTAAAGAGGGGTTTGCGAGAAAAAGATACAATAAGGGGAAAAGCTTTTGTCCGGCGCCTTTGCCTGTTTTGGGATATTCACGTTCGTTACGAACCAGTCGAACCACCCTTGTTTTATGTAATCGTTGTAGCGGCGAAAAATGTTTTTTAAGAACTTACTGCTATAACTGTTTTATTAGGAACATTCACAAGCAATTAGCACAAAATGTCAATACAAACTGAAACTTACATTCAAAGCCCTTGAAAATTAGCTCTCTCATTGATTCGTTAATCATTTTGCAAATATAATTTTATATAAATGTGTAGGCTATATGTAAATGTACGTACTGTAAAAATGTAATATAGTGTTACGTAACAGTACTGAATTTCGTGGATCCAATAATTCAAACACCCGGTAACTGTTACGTTCACTTTTCGCTAGACATAATTTAGATTTTAGATATTTGAGAATATGTTGAAGGCATGTACGTTCTCTAATATTATATGATAAGCGGCTAACCGCGCCCTCTAACATTCGTGATTAGGACTCAGGTGTGAATGATTACAGGTTTCTTTGCGGCATTACGAATTGCATTATAAATTCCTATGTCACGGATTGTTAATGATTTCTTAGCGCATATTATTTGCGAACTAGTTGTGCTACTTTTGCTCTTTGATCTTTCTTTTCTGTTGTTCTGTTACTAGGCGATCATAGTTCTGTGACTAATACGATGTACGAGGAGACAAATGTAATTTTGGGGGTGACTGCTTTCGTCCTCTTGGAAGGATACATCATTTGTTGGCTTGGCGTGAATGGCGTGACTAGCTTCCTGTTAATTCTTTGAAGTTTAAGTGCTTCTTTACTAAATAACGCAGTGTGTTACGCTCCATATAGTTGGGTTTTTTTAGGGAAGTCACTGTTTATGGGTTTTTGTGATTTTGACAATCACAAGTAAATGATTGATTGAGTAAATGGCTTTTAAATTGAGGTAAGCCATTCTTTTTGTCCCTCGTGGCCATGTTCTATGTTTGCCTTTTTCTTTGTTCTCTAGAACTTGCCTTGCATTAGACCTTAGTGTCGATTGAGAAGCATCTCGCCTAGGCTACATTTTTGAGAAGCCGCTTAACATCATTGAGTGAGTTATATATGTAACGGTTAAAGTGTTTACTTGACTAGTTTATAGAATAGCTGGGTATTATACAAACTATCCAAACGTCTGGCTATTTTGATGGAAAATCATATTTCTACTAAGATAGCTACGTATATTGGTTGCTCTGTATGCTATCCATCTAATTTACAAACTATACAAGATTTATCGCCAAAGTACAAACCACAAAATAGTATGCAATTTAAGTGTTTTTAGCTAGTTCACAAACTATTCACAGTACTTACCTATTTGGATAAAGTGTCGACTTAATATTGCTAGTAATACATAATAACCAACTCGTTGGTTTGGATATACACTCTGTGGAATCCTCTGTGCTTAATTTAGTTTAGGATAGTAAAATAATTCTTGGTCCAAAATAAAATAATCTGCCCAGATCTTTTATGTAAGATTACATAAGATGTTTCGATTCTCTGTAAATCATAAGTATTTACCACATAATAATATTTTTTGTTGTTAGTGTTAGGTCCAGTTTCGCGTATTTTTTTTATACGTTGCAAGCATGCATGCTCTTTATAGGTTTGATCCAACTGCCAATGTTTGCATGGTACATCGTACCGTGCGTGAACGGTTTCGTGCGCAGGCGCGAATTTTGTGTCGTCTTGTACGGATGGTACAAATCGCCAAGCAGTTGGAACGGCCTTGTGTTGGTACAAAGGGCGTTGTGGTTTTTAGTTTTTAGCTCAGAATACCCACAAGTGCTTTGTGGTTTTTAGGTTATATTATAAAAATTGGACGGGATCATTGCCGCTGATATACGAATTATGTTTATTGTTAGAAAATACGAATCTTTATAATAATTTATTGTCAATATTAAGTCAGCCTTCATGCGATACGTGCTAATAGCGAAAGCAACAGATGACCCCAAAAATAAATTGGCGTGAACATTAAAGAAGGTGATCTAAAAATTTAATTAATCAATCTTGTTTTAGAAATTGGAGAATATTCCTTCAAATGTACTACTTCAAATGAAATGTCAATCAAACGAAAATATTAATTGTTTGTACAAGAAACTTAAACGTAAATTGGGCACTAAGCAAATATAATCCGGCAAAGTGCGAGTCGGACTCCCGCACGAAGGGTTCCGTACAATTATCTATGAAACCGGAAAAAAAATCACGTGTGTTGTATGGGAACTTGGGAACCCTCCTTAAATATTAATTTTATTTTAATGGTAGTATCTCGTCCGACCGGCGACTCCGGCATTTATTAGCATACAGATTCAGGTCCATGTCCATTTGTTGTATGGGAGCTCCCTTAAATATTTATTTTTTTCTGTTTTTTTTAGTATTTGTTGTTATAGCGGCTACAGAAATACATCATCATTTCAGCTCTCTAACTGTCACGGTTCATGAGACACAGCCTGGTGACAGACGGACAGCGAAGTCTTAGTAATAGGGTCCCGTTTTACCCTTTGGGTACGGAATCCTAAAGACGAAGACACACCTATTGCCATATTAAGGCACAATTGCACCTGGTTTTCCAAAATAAAAAAAAATTAATTGCAATTTTCGCAAATAGTTCTCCTTATTTTGTTTTAATTCAGTAAATTCAAAATCGTCATCACCGTCTGACATTTCAGAAAAATCGCTGTCCGATACAACGCTCATTGCCGCTGGTGACAAGCAAAAACACAAAACATTTGATAAAATTGTCAGCGATGTGAGTTTGCGTCCAGATGACACTATTACAGTACTTGCTCGGAGCCGTGTATCGACATGGCCGTACGCGAAGTGGTTCGTGTACGATACACAATAAGTTGGAACACATGGTGCATCGTCCCATGATTGGTACGTATCAAAGTTGGAACAGTTTATTCGTATTGCGCAAGCGCGTGATCGTCCGCTGTACGGTTTTAACGTAAGTTGGAACAAACCTTATATCACTGTCATTCATTCATTAATTTTAAATTTTGCGACTTTTATCGTAAACTTCCAAAGTAGGTTTTCAAATTGTTACTGTTGATTAATTTATAATACCCAGGAGGTGATTTGTGGAGATGATTCTGCGCCATATTCCTTCCTCAACTTTCTTATTTCTATGTTCAGTTAAACTGCGCAAACTCGCTTCCAGACACGAAAACCATGGGATTATACTTTTAGCTTTTTCCGTTCTAGTAGTTGCATTTCTGTACACGCCACACAGCACTTGCTATAAATATAACTTCACTTTTCTAATAAATTAACCAAAGGGAATATACTAACCGACGAGTTGGTTATTATGTATTACTAGCAATATATTAAGTTCACACTTTTTCCAACCACTGTGGATAGTTTGTAAACTAGTCAAAAACACCGATCCATTTGTATACTTTTCTTGTGGTTTGTACTTTGACGATAAATCTTGTATAGTTTGTAAACTAACTGGATGGTATACATTTGTTGCTATTTTTCTATAGCTATTATTCTATAGACTAGCCAAGTAAACACTTACATATATAAAACCGTTACATTGTTACATATATAAAAGTAGCTATGTTCACTTAACCTCATTTTTTTAACCTGTAAGTACGTAAACTAATTAGTCCTGTCTCTACTTCACTTCTTTCCTTTTTCTTTCGTGTCTTCACTTCGCAGTTTTTCACCTGTACCCCTTGGGTTAATCATTTCTGCAGTATACATTGTACCCTGGACTGTTTATCTGCCTGAACATCGATACCTTGCGTTTCACACGGAACACCTGGCTTGGACGTCGTGACCATATACCACCCACATCCTAGGACTTATAGGAAAGCCGCAAACGTGGTATATGATCGAGTCGTTGGAGCGTTGTAGCGTTGTACCTACTTGCCTTCAGCTGCGGTTTCACAGCAATCATAAACAATGATTAAACTCAAGTACCGATTAATATTAATTTAGTGAAATAGTCGTTTCTCGATATTTCTGCGCTCTTCCAACAAGCCTCAATGTTTGGAAAAACGTTCTCCCGGCGACGAGAATTACTGTGGCAACTGTTTAATGTTTCGGACATCTAGTGTGACGATTGTTAGATTCGATCTAGTCCTGATCTAGTTTTTTCTAGTGTAGCTGTTGTAATATTAAAAATGGAACTGCTGCCGCAGTGGTTATAGCCGTGTCGTGTTGTTACAAGTTATTACTGGACATAAAGAAGCGAAAATGACGTATTATGTAAGTTTTTTATGTAGGTATCTTCTCAACGTGAAATTTCTTGCTAATGAGTGATACATCAATTTGTTACTAAAAGTCTAAACAATGCAAATATCTCAAAATCCACTGTGATACTTTGTGACACTTTTTTTGTACGACTGCCTGTAATTATAATTTTCTTAGTAAGTTAAATGAGTATGACAAAAACGGCACATAAGTTAGTATTTAACTCATTTGGTTAGAATAGTCTTAAAATATCCACCTTAGGAAACATTATCCATGTCTGAGTTATAACTTTATCTTACAAATAACAGAGTATAATAAGTACAAACAGCGTACTCATTGAAACCAAACGAATAATCGGTGCGTCGATTGTTGACGTGAGTCGTCCAATACACGTGTCTCGAACAATGTAGAGGTGTTTAAAATCCTCTTTTATGGTACGACGTGTCGGTTTGGTTCATTACAAAAATATTTATACCGCCATCGCCATAGAGAAAAAATTTATTCGAAATTTTATTTTTGTTTCTCTAATATCGACAAATTGACCGCTGCGTTGTGCGACAGTGGCCTGAACCTGAGTAGACACGAACGTTCGACATTCGTGTCTCATACGTTTAAACTTCGGCGTCGGCTACACGATGCAACATACCAAAATCAAACATTCAGCTTTAGAAGGTTAGCATCGTGTAGCGCCGGTTTTGGTCTCCTTAACGTCAGATTCAGCTGTATGAACTTCATGTTGCTCTTCAAAAATGTCTTAAATATATGTGTGAGGGTGTAGGGTGTCTATGTGTAACAAATGATGTAGTGCTCGTATGACTGTTAGATACCTACATTTGTTACTTCGAACTTGGTTCGGCCCCTTCGGTTCCGCACATCGAAAGAGGGTGAAAGCTAAAATTAGGTTAATGCTGCACTTATAATAATATAGTCGAAAAATATTTATAGACTAGAGTGGCTAGAGTAAAACCACTCATTACATACACATTAAGAGGTTAATTTTTTGAGCGAGCACCGCGTAATGCGGTGGTACTACCCCAAGAGGGATCTCTTAGATCTTCTATATGATACATAAACTTAAACATAGTGTCAATTAAACTTCCATAAATAATGGTTTGGGTGAACCAAGCTCTTCGTGGGGTTTATTATAAGTTTTCTAAGAACCGCCACTTCTGAATCACAGCTATCATCCGTAATAACCATATACCTAAGAGCATTTCGATATTCTATTCGCCATTGATCACGAACTCGATCACGAAGCAACGTTGGGTCAGGTGTTCTCTCTTTCCTGCTTTCCTAATTGTAGCCAAATTGAATTCACAAAAATCCTGAATATATTTATTATAGAGCCTCGTTTAATCTGGAATGGGATAAAATCACAGGTCAGGGACAGGACCATCTCCAACAGATGGTCTTTTCAATGTTTTATGAATATCTCGAACTATAGTGTTTTCGTTTGATATACAAACTAGAGCAAAAAAATTGTGCGGCATTTTACAAAGAAAACCCGTACCAATTACTACAGAAGCAGTAAATCACATCACTATGCAATACAAAAGGATATTTAGTGTAAAATTGTATACCGCCACAATTTCTTGTGATAGAGCTAGGGTCTCCAGTCCGCGGCTTACCATATTGGTCGCTATCCCTCTTCAACTCATATAAATCCCATTTCTCTTCTCGCTCACTTAGAAGACACGTGCATGAACAAGCCGGCGATTTACTGGCTTTAGTTTACTGGCTCAGTGGCGTATCTTCATGCGCAACCAAGGTGAAGTGACTTCAAAAGATGTCTTATTATGTCATATTCATATATGTGCAAAACTTTAAGCCAAAAAATTATTTAGTTTTGAATGTATTTAAAATATATTGAAAAATCTTTACAACTTAGTGCTCAATTTAGCCAATAACAATTTAAAATAAAGAAAGAAATTAAATTGCTATTGCCCAGCAAGGACCACAGGGAAATAAGAGCGCCACTTGCCAGGAGAGCTTTAGCTTCCGATTTCTTGGATAGGTGCATCATTAGCATTGTTTAAAACATAATTACATATAATAAAACATAATTAAGCTATATTTGTCTATTTCAGGGCCCGCCACCTCAAGGGGGACAAATAAAGTTTACAATAGCCGACACGCTGGAACGAATAAAAGAAGAATTTAATTTCCTACAGGCGCAATATCACACGTAAGTGCTACATACACATTTACTTACGCTCTACGTAAAACCGACTCTTAATTTTCTTATTGTATAATCTGCTTGGTATTTATAATGATTAGACGAATATTTATTTACGAATTCGCAAGCAATACTTTCATTCTCAAGAGTCATTTGTGTACCTTTACCTGCGGGAAAGTGAACGTTTTCCGGGCTGGCAGAAGAAATGGACAGATGAGGCGAATCCGAGCCTGGCCGCATTGAGTATTAATTAATATTAATAAGTAATGAGTATCATATTATGTTTAGGCATATATTTAATAATGAATAAATAAATAATATGAGGCAAAGAAAGCTATAGTCTACTCCACAAGTGCCATTTTGATAAATTTTTCTTATGATTAGGGCTCGCACTCGATTCAGAATGATATCTAGAAATTTTTTGTAAACATTTGAAGTGGGGCTGGTAAAAAAAAGGAGTGGGTTTCGTTTTTTGCAAATATCTCAAAAACTATTGAAATCGAAAAAAAGATCCTTAAAGAGCAGGAAACACCCTAAAAAAAGTTTCCCGGTACTCTACTCAGTATTATATATTATTCCTTGCCGTTAGGTAGGGAGATTTAAATAAGTATAGTTATTTTATACGGTAATGCACTAATTGTTGTGTGATTGTCTACATTGAGCTGCACATTTTCCTCGATAATTATGCGTTTACTTACAGTAATTTTACAATTTTAAATTAACTGACACTGCAATGACAGATACCTGATGCGCCACCACAAAAAATATCGCTCCTAGCCGTGAGAATGCCTACTATCGTGCCTCTAACGGCTCACGAAAATAGCAGAAAATGCTATTTTCGTGAGCCGTTTCGTTTAATTTATTTCCTACACTAGGGGAAAACCCTAGTGTAGGAAAATATATACTATATACTATAAAATATACTATAATCGATATACTATAATCGACGCCAGCTTAAAGTCACCGGCTACATACGCGCTCCCTTTCTAACAAACCTGACTACGTTGATGTTAGAAAGAGATTATCCGATTTACTATCTATTGTACATAATTCAATATGAATTGGCATTTAATTTTGGATCGGTTCTAACATAGAATTACAGTTTAAAATTGAAGAAAGGTCATACTATAATATGGCGAGTGAATACAAATTTTTATATCATTACTATTTTACTGAAATAGCTGCGAATTTCTGTTAATTAATTCAATTGTATCAAGCATACTACTTATTCATATTTTATAATTGAGTAGCCAAGGAAGGTGGTTAGTTGTTTTAAATAGATTCTACAATAATAATTGTATTTCAAGATTGACCTTATGGTAAGTTACCAAATTTATGATGTTTTTACGTAAGTCTAGTGCCATAATTTCGAACACGAGTGTAAATAGAGTAATTTTAGATGGCACCCGCGTATCTTTGGGTATATGAATATGTTGTACTTATTTGAAGCGTCGAATTATTGAAGATATTTTTTTAATTATAATTTATTTTGATAAGGAGTAATTCCTTTCATGGAACCTAACCATTGCCATATAATTTGCTGAATGCTGAATTTTGTAACCTGTGTACTAAACAGGTTACAAAATGCACCGAGGAAATACATCTTGAATGGAAACCATCACAATTAATAGATGCGCCGGTTCTTGGTGAAAAATGACATTGACAGCAACGCATATGTCGACGTGTCCATAAAGCAGACATTAGCAGAGCAGACATTCATAATCGAAAATAAGTGGAGAATTAAAAGCTCTGCTAGATTGGCTTTCATCCAGCAGAGCATCGCCCATATTTGCGAATAATATTTGGGTAAGACATTTTTTCAACGTTATTCGTTAAAAGCTCGATAAATGCTAATGAAGTGCTGCAAAAAAATCTGCACTAAGTAACAAGCAATCCCGAAAAATATGTTTTATATACCATGCGCTCCAATAAATTACTATTATAACTAAATATGGCTCTGCTAAGTTATTTCAAATTTAGCAGAGCAGCTAATTTTGACGCAACCAGTAGCAGCCTAAAATTCCAGATTACGCCACCTAATTGGCCTTTAAAGAGCCTTTAATTCTCCACCTATTTTCGATTATATCTGCTCACTTTAAACCCATTTAGTAAATATTGCTCTGCTAAGTTATTTCAAAGTTACCAGAGCAGCTAATTTATCGGAAACAGTAACAGCCAAAAATTCCGGACTACGGCCCTTAATTAGCCTTTAAAGCGCCTTTACTTTTCCACCTATTTTCGATTACGCCTAGGTATAATTATATTTACCGCAAAATTTTCAACGAAAATTTACAATCATTACTGCGATAGTGTCATGTCAGCATTAGGTGGCAATTATTGCCTAGTTTTATACCGCATTAACGCTAAAATTATTGTAGTTAGCAAAATGGATATATGCGAGCTGCGGAGGAAAATGTAAAACGTTGTTGCGTGTCCCTGAAAATGTAAATAATTACGATGGTATAATATTTAATAAATAAATATTATAGTAGTATTTCCAACGAACTAAATGGCATTTAAAGTGGCAATATTTTCTTGTTAACTATAAAATAGAGAATTGCCAATGGTTAAATCGTATGCATGAAATACTTAATCTATTAATTGGTTTCAATTAAGGCTTCATTGTACTTTTAGAGTGCCTACCTACTGTCGCCATAAATAATTTGTTGTTTAAATCTATCTCCTACAACTCTCAAGGATGAGATAGCAATAATTTGGAATGAATCTTATATTCCACAAATAATAAGTTAATCAAAAAAAGTTGGCAAAAGTTGCACATTTAAATTGAAAAGAAAATGGTTGCAAGGTGAGGATTTGGCATACCATAATGGGGCATACCCCATTATGGTAGGCCAAATACTCTACTCTCCCTCTTAAGGGGGGAGGGCATTCAGCCCTCCCCCCTTAAGAGAAGTAAGGAGAAGTAATTTTATTCAAGATGAAGAAATGATATATTTGTTAAGAAGAAACCACTTTGATACCGCTGCAATAGTTTCTCTGATAAAGTTAATACGAGGGCAATTGAAACCGTTCAAAAACAACAGTCGGCACCTCTTTATTGTACATCGGCTTTATTGGTCGGCACGCAGCGCGGTCAACAAACTTGGTAACTATTATTGCTGGTTCTACTATATTATTTTGTTTAAACAATGGACTGTATCGAATAACACTTTTAAAACTAATAATATTGTCTACAATTATAATAATGTACTCACCATTTGTTCTCTAGAAGTGGCACTATTTCACAGCTTTTATTAAATATTATGGATAAGATCAGGAAGATAACGAAAGGAAAATTAAACATATATGACATATATTTAACATATATGACTACTAATTTGTGAGTATAATATTATAGCGGATTTTCTATTTAAGCACTGTCTATCTAATATACTAATACTCTACTATCTTACTTACTATATTTCTATTTTATGTGGTTCGATCTGCCCACAGTTTTTCAAGAAAACAAAAACTTAATCTCAAATGCTTTTTATAATTAATGAACATATTCATGGCAGGGACAGACCCATAATCGATTATTCTCAGTCGAATAGTGTGTGGCCTAACCAAAACTAATGATTTACGACGCAGCAGACCAGTGTGTTTATTCTCTTTACACCAGCGCGCAGCCGCAGATAGTTCATCGGGCTGACTTGAAGTTCCACTAACGCACTCGCAAGCACCATTTCAACTACTCTTCGAATCTCAATGCCACTGCTAAATACATAGGACGAAATTTCAAGATAAGTACGAACGGTCCTGTGCTTTAGCACCGACTAGTTTCAATTGCCCTCGTATTAACTTTACACAGTTTTCTGCTTCCTCGTGGACAGGTCGGCACCGAATTAAACAGGGCGATATAAGTAATTATGCTGATGCTAAAAAAAGACTTGGTTAACTGACCGCAACAAAAAAGTAAGCTGCGGTGGACTTGGATAAGCGCGGCCAGTCCAGAACTCTGTTGGCATATCGAGGGAAGGCTAAATGGCGAACATTATAGACATTTGCTGCAAAACATTATGTTACCATCGGTGCAGCAATTGTATACAGACAATTTTATCTTGTAGCAAGACAATTGCCCAATTCACAACTGCAGATTAGTGCGGGACTGGTTCTTGGGCAAAAACATTCAAGTGTTGCCATGACCATCCAGAAGTCACGATTATGGCTTTATTTCAATATTTTATTCATAATACCAAATTATAATCTAGACATCAAAACGTTATCATATTGACAACAAATTCATGTCAAACTGTCAAAAGCCAATTAGATGATGCTAAAATACCAAAAAATATTTATAATAGCCGTTTACTGCACGCGAGTGTTCCTATAATGTAAATACTGTACAAGCATGTTGTCAATAATGTAATGCATATAAATAATAAAAAAGTTGTAGTAATAATTATAAAATTGTTAGGTACCAGTACGTTTCCCACGACAAACACACCGCCGCGACGTGCTGGTATTTCTAATAAAGCAGTACCTAGTGCATTTTCCGAGTTAACAATTACTTTGTTAGGCATCAAGAGCCTCGTAATTTGATTTGGATCGGCTGCGGCCGGGTCGGTAATTCCATTACTTTTTTCGATCCACATCAGACTATGAGAATCATTATTTGAATAAATTTGGTGTTTTTTTTTAATATCAGACTAATCCGACACATGCTGCATTTTATATGAAGCAAACCTTAAGTAATCGATCTGGGGGGGGGATAATAATCCGAGGGATAATCTTAACTTATTGCATTGGCGGCGGAACATCTTTTGCTGGGAGGGGGTTTGAGCCCCTTTGGAAAATGCAATCTTTCATAAAATAGAAACCAATATATATTTTACCAAATTGGTGAAACATATCGGATGATCATTTTAGTTAATTAAAATATAGGATGATCATTTAAGTAATTATTTTAAAAAATCTATATTTTTTTAAAGCACGACTATTTAAATGCTTTAATGTATCTCTTAACGAGAATCAAGTGGCTTAAAATGTCCCTATTGTTATATAAATTTGGAAATTATTTTTCTGCTTCTAATCAGTCTCTCTTGAGGGGTGGCTAGGTCCTACGTTGGGAATGGCTTAGCCCCCTTTTCCACCGCTAATGCTTATCGGTCTGGGGGTGTCTATTATACACCCCCAGGTGAAATTAGCGCATCGCCATAAATTTATCATAATCTTGATGTTAAGTATTTTCCGAACCAATCATCCAATTTTGTTGATCTTTTTTGCATTATACAATTACTCTTCTATAGAATTTTACTACGTCATTCTTTCACAAGTTCATGTTTCTTTTACGTACGGGGTGTTATTCTGATATTGGATTTTTCCAAGATTTTCATAACATTTTGTGAATAACAGTAGCAGTAATAGCAAATCCCAATAAGACTCAAACTGTAGCCTCATCTGTTCTTAACATACCCTTTTTTGATTCACCTTCTTATCTTTATGATTAAAGGATATACACATTTTTGTAGCACTGCATATTTTATTGATCTCTTTATGCACGTGTGCAAGCGAGGGATACCAGACCCCTCTAGCGGTCAGTTGCTACTACTCATCAGACATTACTAAGTAAAGTCTTTGACAAGCAGCGTCCTGCAATGCAGGCACCTAGAGCAGCGACCCTAGCCAAAAGTAGGCTAAACAACATACTGAATGGATTTACAGGTAACAACTACACAGAGAACTAATATTCCTACCTGTATTGAATTACACCTGCAAATCCGATAAGATAGCTATGGTCATTCACCAATAACGCTTGCACACTACTGCTTAGTCTGCTTGACTGGTTTGATAGTTTTGGTCATTCATTAATTCCTCTACCTACGGTGTACTGATGAGAGCCAAACAGTTCGACTCTAGTCTACACCTGGTGGCTAGATCGACTGGCATAATCCAAATTGGTGCAAGATGACTAATTTCTTTAAAAAAAACTTGGGTATCACAGTTATACCGTAGTTGCGGCTACTTTGATATCTGATTAGCATTAGTTTAAAATGCTACAATAATGCGTCTGATGTCAAAGTACTATTATAGATGCAAAATTTAAAAAATATCGTTAAAATCTTTCATTTTTTTTCTTACAAAAAAATACTATTTGTATAGAAATTAGAAATATATGTATATTAAAGGCATGACTATAGCAACTTAAAAATTGCTAAAGAGCAGTAAAAAATCACAGTAGGTACTCTTAAAAATAAAATTAACATTATTTCTGTAGCAAAAAATAAGTTTTTCATCTTGAAAATGAACAGTAAAATTACTGTTATAGAATGAATTATGATATGAAGCTTATAAACTACTAAAAAATAAATCTCTTAGACTTACACCTAAGTTTTCGATGAAAACTAGAAAATCAAAAACAAATAATTCTTTGTCCTTGGTAAAAAAATAACGAATATAGAAGAACTAAAACTGCAATCTTCTGATTCTGCTACCTATCTCATCTTAATTTTCGCGACGGAGTGTTTCGTCGCGGTTACTATCATCTGAAAATTTATCATGGACATCGTCATTAGAGTCTTCACATGCTGCACCGACAAAATAGGATTCTTTGCTACCTTCAGTGCATTCATTTGGGCCTCTATAATTTCTAAATTTCAATAGGCAAATCAAATTCCGCGTTTTGTATATTAGCGTCATCTTTGCCTCGCTAGCTCTCTTTGTCACACTTTTAATGGCAATCCCCACGTAGCAACCTGGGCAAGAGTGTGTCCGCAATCACACGTTGTTCCTCATTAAATAAATCATTGGGATGATCAACCGGTCGATGATGTCTCTCAAGACACATGTTTATAAGAGCTCACCATGGGATTTTGAACAATATAGCCACCTGTTTTTCAGATAAACCCTTTTTAATGGCCTTGTGCGCGCCTTCTACAAATTTTCTTCGGAATAATTTTTGTAGTTCAGGGTTCCCAGAGTTTTTTCGTAATTTGTTACCATGGTTAATTAGACAGCACCGGTAGCAAATAGAATCGACTGCAAAACACGCAAAATAATAAACAGAAAAATACAACAGATAACAAAGAGCGCGCGCACACATGTCAAAGTAGCCCCAGGATGTCAAAGTAGCCTTGGTTGACGGTACGTAATATAGGAATTGTGTCACAAGGTTGCATCTAGTGTCTTGATTTCATGAGTCCAAACGTTTATTCCTGCGGTGAGAGCAGAGACATATTAATACGGGGAGACCCAACGGTTCATTCATAACGCTGGGAGAGCCGATCTATTATTGTTCTAAAAAATGCAATGAGTGCGAGAGAGAAAATGGAAGACAGCTGCTGCGGCGGCGACCTTTCGGCAACGCCGCTTCTTGTGATCAGAGCCCATCCAGTGGCGTGTCTCCTTATCTTTAACTAATAAGTTAGGGTAAACTGCATAGTTACATAAGAAACAATAGAAAACATTCAGAGCATAGCTTAATTCGTGTACATTAATACTTAGTGACTGTAATAAAACTTTGTCATGTGTTTTGTAGAAATTTATTGTTTTTTTTAATATTTTAATGCAAAAACACAGTTATTGGACGCATTTGTTAGTTAATGGACGGTTTATTAATATTAGTTACTGGACATATTGCAAATAATTTAAATTTTATAAAAAAGACACTTTAATAGGTGTCTGACCACTTAGTAAAAATGTTCCTTGCGTGTTTGTTGAAACAACTCATAAAGTCTATCTATTTCTTGTTTCTCTTCCTCCTCGTTTTAAATTTTTTCATCGTCAAATTCACGTTGTTCATTTTCAATATCGCTGTCTTCATTTTGTGAAATCTCATCATTTTCTGTATTGTAGCATAAGCATATGTGACATAGACATGGAATGTGAACATGGTGTTTAGTGGAAACACAACATTTGTGGCAAAATAGCTTACATCTGCCATAAAATAAAATGACATCATATATTTAACAATTTTAATCATACATTCAAATTAAAAATGATTATAAAGTAAAGCTGTTACTCGACCTATTATAAATGCAACAATCCTAATAATATCAGTGCTGTATTTAAACAAAGAAATGGAAACCTAGTTTTTGCTTGACAATATAGGTAATAGTTATTTACATTCCAAGCTTTTGCAGCTTAATTTAAACCTATTATAGCATATTTTACTGAAGCGAAAGTAAAACACTTGACTATGTAAAATAAAAAAGTATGTTTTCTTAGGGGGGAGAATGAAATAGTATATTATACTATACTATCAGTGCAGAAATGAGCCAAAAATTTCTCTCGAGTTTGAAGACGTTTGGACACGAACTTTAGCAATTCAAACGAGTAAGAAATTGCATTTCTGCACTAGTAGGACACTACTTTTTCTATCAACCATATTTTACATAAAAATGTTGAAACAAATTTACTAGATTTTCTTGACATTGACATCAGTTTGAATTAATTATTGTGGATTGAGGCATAACTGCATTGATTTTATATTTGCTGGATTCCCCATTGAAAATACATTTTAATAATTATTTATAATCAAGAACTGAAACATAGTAATAAATATTAAACACTTACACTAATAATTTTGTCGGAGATGTCCCATAAATGGAGGAATCAGAACTGAAAAAAAAATTAATATAGAATATTTGTAAATTTCCAAAATTTCCCATAATTTGGAAATCTCCATTTCATTTTTGGTTTCAACGCCTCCCCTGGCCAAGCCAAGCCGTCAAAGCTTGTAGGTAACCTTAAAAATACTTACCGATGAAAAGTAACATTTTCCGGACTTAAATGATCCACTCTTTTACAAACTTTGCAAGAATGCACCATAATTACACACTTATTGTTCACCTAAATTACAATAAATACAAAGATTCGTAGAACACACACGTAAAGAAAACACAAGTACAAGACGGCGTTTCAGGAACCTCTCAAATTTGTTTCCATTAATTAATCGACATTGACGTAAAACTCGAGTAAAATTCATCAAACGACGTTGCCGTTGTTGAGATTTATATGTCAAGGCACATTACATTTTCGGTTTCCACCATATATTATTAACGCAATAAGGCATACAATAGATTACTTTTGCCAAGAAGCTGTTTTAAATAACATTTTAGTATTAAAATTAATCAGATTCGTTGAAATTGTCAAATTAATATGAACATCTCTTACGGTATTCAAAGACTTCAATTAAATTTAACAGTAAGCTTAGCACACGTGCCGTTCGGGAGAAAAAACGGACGACAAGGATGGAACTATCTTAGATAGGCTAAAAACATAAACAATTCTGTCTCGTATTAAAATGCCTCTGTGTGAGACACTCGTGAGATTGATTAGGGATAGGTACTTATATTCTAGTACAAGCTGTTCTTGGTCTGAACTCTGTCCAGCTTCCACCTCAAAACCATTTTGCAGCGGACTTGACGTCGATTTTACGAAATAAATACTAAATTTAAAAAATTTATATAACATACATTTCATATACAAAAAGAGAGTTTTCAAATCGGTATCTTTATTTAAACAATAATTTTTTTTTGCGCCTAGTTTATTTTCCAACCTGAGAATAATATTATTCAAAAGTGATGCCCTACTATTAGCTAGGAATAAACATATACAGGGTGAGTCAGTTTTTTGTAGACAAACTTTAACAGGGGATAGAACGCACGTTTTTAAAAAGAAAAGTGCCCATAAATATATGGCCGATCTAGCTTCCTAAGGAAGATACAAGGTGTTAAAGTTTCATTTTTTTTTACATTAATGTGTAATATTTTCTGAACGGAATGATATATTCACTAAATATTTTACACATATCTTAACCTGCATAGGATCAACATGTTGTATTGTTCCTGTCGAAAATACTATAGTGGATGTTACTTTTTTCGGGTACTTCGGATATTCTGCATAATGGAACTTTTTTTTCGTACGCCACTGACATTATCTGATACATATTTCTAAAATAACGGCCCCTTAGTAACAATTTTGATCTCTTGTAATTTTGCTCTAACTACGACAGTTTTAGAGATATTGGCCGTTGTTTCTCTGACAGTGTAATGTCGTTATTATATTTTTTTTCTCGAATTTTCTTTATGACTTATAAACGAACGCTTAGATTTTTTCATGTTTGGGGGATAATGCCTATTAATTAAGGCGCATAAAACAAGCGGTAAGAATCTTCAAAAACTTGCACAGTGGCGCCCATATCATTTTCAACCTGTTCAAGGTTTATGTCCAGGTGACGCTGAACGAAGACTTACTTATTGTAGGTGGGTTCTTAACTCCATTCAAAATAATAGGGATTTCTTATCCAATATACTGTGGACTGATGAATCTTGTTTTACTCATCGTGGTATAGTAAATTTTCACAATCTGCATGTATGGGCACATGAAAACCCACATGCCATTCGACCACGAAGTTTTCAACATGAATTCAGTACAAATGTCTGGATTGGAATTTACGACAACCACGTGTTTGGACCTTATTTCTTGCCACAACGTGTAAATTCAGAAAATTTCCTACAATTTTTAGAAGAACACCATGGTAATATATGGGAAGTCATTCCTTTGAATTTAAGAAGACAGTCTTGGATTCAACTTGATGGGTGCCCGGCCCATTATGGCAGAAATGTAAGAAATTGGCTAAACAATAACTATCCAGGGAGGTGGATAGGTCGTGGAGGTCCAGTGGCGTGGCCTCCCAGATCCCCCGATTTAACACCACTTGACTTTTTTGTGTGGGGATTCATTAAGGAAATAGTGTATACCACTCCGGTTAATACACTTGAGGAACTTCAAAATCGCATTAGAGATGCTTGCAATGAAATAAGGGTGCATCATTTAGTTAACTTAAGACGTTCTATGATACGTCGCAGTGAAATGTGTATTGAGAAGAACGGTTTACATTTTGAACAAAGTATCTAATTTTATGTATGTAGGTACTAGTGTTATTGTTATTAATTCTTGTAATTGTTATTTATAAATCATTATTGCTAACAATTGTTATTTATTCCACAATTATTATTGTTAATTAAATATTGCTATAAATTCAAAAATGTTTATATCTCCATAAACATTAACATCAATATTCATCTAATGTTTTTTTTTGTAATTGTAATTACTTGGAAAGAGATAAAGAGATTTCGGCTTTTTAGAATCCTTAACAAACCATATTTAGGTAGGTTTCGTTGAAAGAATTAAATATTTAGCCGATAATTATTATTGCTAAT
Source organism: Tetropium fuscum (assembly GCA_964058915.1). Taxonomy (NCBI): domain Eukaryota; kingdom Metazoa; phylum Arthropoda; class Insecta; order Coleoptera; family Cerambycidae; genus Tetropium; species Tetropium fuscum. The sequence continues at coordinate 18,721 of CAXKVY010005645.1, read as the reverse complement.
AAATAAATTACTTAATTTAGTACCACATCAAACACTAAAAATCAAAATAACTAGGAAACGCACAGGAATTTCGAAACAGAAGAAGGGACATTATTTTTGTTAAACTGTATGTAGATAATGAAAATAACAGTTTTTTTTAAATAGTCTTTGGCGTAGAAGTTCTGTTTACGAAAGGGGTGGAGCACCCCTTCCACCCCGCCACTGTGCAAGTTTTTGAACATTCTTACCGCTTGTTTTATGCGCCTTAATTAATAGGCATTATCCCCCAAACATGAAAAAATCTAAGCGTTCGTTTATAAGTCATAAAGAAAATTCGAGAAAAAAAAATTATAATAACGACATTACACTGTCAGAGAAACAACGGCCAATATCTCGAAAACTGTCATAGTTAGAGCAAAATTACAAGAGATCAAAATTGTTACTAAGGGGCCGTTATTTTAGAAATATGTATCAGATAATGTCAGTGGCGTACGAAAAAAAAGTTCTATTATGCAGAATAGTCGTACCCGAAAAAAGTAACATCCACTATAGTATTTTCGACCGGAACAATACAACATGTTGATCCTATGCAGGTTAAGATATGTGTAAAATATTTAGTGAATATATCATTCCGTTCAGAAAATATTACACATTAATGTAAAAAAAAATTAAATTTTAACACCCTGTATCTTCCTTAGGAAGCTAGATCGGCCATATCTTTATAGGCACTTTTCTTTTTAAAAACGTGCGTTCTATCCCCTGTTAAAGTTTGTCTACAAAAAACTGACTCACCCTGTATATAGTTCGTAACAGCGAAATATGAGACATAAAAACCTGAGCAAAAACCCCTCATTATATCGATCTCTTCACACGTGTTACCGCATTTTTAACAGCGTTGTCAAGTATAACCGATTTCCCGGAATTTCAGGAAAAACAAATGATTTTATATACATCGCCCATCACATTATGGCATTATCATATAGTATAACAAAATATTGATCACACTATATACCTTTCGTCATATCATAAAACAACTGGATGGTGAATGTGATGCAGAATAAGAATATATCCTGTACTATTCGATTGCATCACTGCTATTTAAAGGACCTAAATAAATGCTATAGGTACCTACTTACATTCTGTCGACGTTTCTTTTTTACTCAGATTTTTTATTTTTTTTATTTGTAATGTTTAGAAAAATATAAAATCATTTTATTTTATTTCCATAAACTTATTCGTAATATAATTTTTTTTATTTGAAAAAGGTATGGAGTTCCAAAACTTTTTCTTGTGATAGTCGGTATTTTGGTATAAATGGACTTTTCATTAAAATTCTGAAATGCCAGGAAAACGCGTGACTGAAAAATTTCCAAATTTACGCCTGCGGCGCTATTGGGGTCTCACGGGGCAGATATAATATCCTGGTAATAATACTCGAACCCAGCCCCATAATGAAATCTTGACTACGTCACTGTATAATTACCTACTCAAAGAAATCTCTCATTCTTCAATTTTTCAAATGTGAACCCTACTTGCGCCCCCCCCCCCCCCAAGACCTGGGCCGTTTGGCAATTATTTGGATGCCTAAATAGCCTAATGCCATCGAACGTTTTGTGGTAAAGTGGGGTCAACAACAATTCTTGAAATAGAAGTAATACAACTATTCTTTAATTTAGTGTATTATTTTGATGGGTTTTGTGTTAAAATTGATTAGTTATTAGTATTCTATCAAAACATAACTTGTTGAATGAAAGCGCCTTTATAGTGATGATTTTAGCTTGTAAGAAAAGTTATACTGCCCCGATTTCCCATTGAGGCAATTGTGGGTATCCTTTGAAAATTTTGTGTCTCATATTTCGTTGTTACAAACAGTACTATTATTTATTTAGGTAACTATATTTTAGTTAATAGCATATAATACGATAAGAAAGCAATCAGTAAATGCAGTGTGTTTTATGTACTAATTATTTCTTTTTTGTTTCAGATTAAAATTAGAATGCGAAAAATTAGCTAATGAAAAGACTGAAATGCAACGGCACTACGTCATGGTAAGTCAACACAAATTACATTTAATTTGCTTGCTAAAATTCAGCGGAACAGCGGCTTTATGCGTGTGACGTGCATTATTCTTTTGTGAGTTTCTAATGTCTCGCGCGGTAAATTCCCGAAGATAAGGATCTACATGGTTACTAGGTGAACCGGCAAACGTTCTGTCAAAAAATGATCCATTATTTCCGCGTAACTAACATATTCTGAATATGAGGTAAATCGGACCATAAATCAATGTATATAGATATATCGAACACAACGCCACCTACCGGGTTCCAAAAAAAGATGAACTTATATCACCATCATCGGATTGTGCTTCCTCTATAAATCTAGTGAGTATTTCTTGTTCAGCCTCGCAACTCGCCATTTATAATAATAATGTTTTTTTTATTCAATTCGGATTTCTTTTTAAATAACTTACCTATTTGTTAATTTTTTTTAAACAATTTTAATCCCATTTCATCCCCCCAGACCGCTTGACAAATGAAAGCAATGGTACTCTACCAGCATGTATTCTTAAATTCTCTATCGATCTATCGTGAAATAAAGACTCTACACCTTCATTTGGACTTGCTGTTAATTTTTTAAACAATTTTAACCCCATTTCATCCCCCTAGACGGCCTGACAAATATAAACAATGGTACTGTGCCATGTATTATTTGCTTCTCTATCTATCTCGTGGAATAAGAACTATACAACTTAATTTCTAATTGCTGTTATTTATTTAAACAATGTTAACCCTATTTCATCCCCATAGACGGCTTGACAAATAAAATTAATGATACTGCACTATGTATTATTTGATTTTCTATCTATCTGTCGTGGAATAAGAACTCTACACCTTCATTTCGAATTGCTGTTAATTTTTTTAAATAATTTTAACCCCATTTCATTCCTCTGGACCCTAGACGGTCTGACAAATAAAAGCAATGGTACTTTACCATGTATTTTTTGATTCTCTATTGACATGTAGTCTACGCCATCATTTGGACTTATTTTTTGGCTATTATTTTTTTAAACAAATGTTACCCCATTTCATCCCCCTAGACGACCTGACACGTAAAATCAATGGTACTCTACCATGTATTCGTTGATTCTCTATCGATCTCTCTCTATCGCAGATTACGTAGGTACTATTTTGAGGTTCTATAATTTGTAAGTTATACGCTGGAAAGTTTTGAAGCAGGAACGCCAACCAAAACAATGACGCAACTATTTGTGTGAAGTTCGTCTACTCGTTTTACTTTAAAAGCGGCAAAGCTGCTCTATTGTAGACCCAAGACCGGATATGCTAGCAGTATATCTCTTTTTAACTTATTGGAATGACCCGCCGTCTGCGTGTTTAGTTAAAATAGTCGCAAACGTTCGCGCCTCTTGTATGGGCGGGTTTGCGGGAATTTTGCGCGTATTCTGTAGTCTGTTGTGGTCTTCATATTTATTATGATAAAAAAAACAAAATCCCGAGAAAGATTTTGAGTCGAATCGAATCTTAAATCGCAAGATTCATCGGTCCTGTTGGAGCCGCCATCTTGAATATTTGTTCTGGCAAAAAAAATCGTGATCTGCTACCTCAAAAGCTATTAATTTAATAATTTTATTAGATTGAAATGACGGTCTCGATTTAGGTCTCGACGTTTTCATTTTCGGAAGAGATTTTTCTGAGGCTCGTATTAGGTACTATGAGCTAATGGGATTTGCTCGTGATTCCCTTTTATATTTTCGCTTTAATAACGGATGGAATCGGGATAGAGGCGGGCTGTTTTATTGTTATGTTATGTTGCTGACTGTAGATTACACGCCTGTCTACTTCCAAAGGAAAACTTAAAATTGGACGAGATAGTGTCCGTTAATGCCGATGTATGTAGACCTGCATTGGTCCAATTTAGTTTGATTCATTCAGTATTAGTCTTTCCGTTGGAAATAAAATTCTCTTACAAGTAAGTGTAAATGGTTAGTCACACCAGCTACTTAATCAGAAATAGTCGGATCAAGTATAGATATTATATTTTGCTCAAACAAGTAAATTCAGCATCTAACTATGCTTGATATACATATTATAATATCGGTTAATATGTAAAAACCGGCGTCGAAGACGGAAATTGACGGAATGATAAGAACAGCTCCATAATTCAAGATGAGTAATATTGTTTTCATGTAATAGCCTTATTTTGAATGATTGTAAATCGTGTCACGTTCGAAGCCCCGGCGCGGTATTCGCCCCGTATACTTAACCGAGTTTCGCCCCTCTCTGCGGAATTATAACTCCACACAAATCTTATCAGATCCCCGGTTATCTTCTCTCCTCGCTTCGTCTATTATACCACCGCCCTTCGCCCCCTAGTCACGGCCACCGCCGCCGCCGGCGGCGAGTTATTTATTTCTTCATATGATAAGTCAGAGGCGGCGCGGTCGGCCTTATTCCTCGAAATCAGCGTGATTTACGGCGGCCCATTTGCGTTGTAGGCATCAGCATGGTCCGCTGAAAGTTTTTATACATAAACGCACTTTTCTTGTTACTTGTTATGTATCACATACAGTGTGCCATGGCTTACTATAGGTACTTCTACATTTTTTATTGCGTGAATTCATTGTATTTTTCTTTTCCTGTACTTTTTTGTACGGTTTTTTATATGTTTTATATAGGAAGTTACCGTGTGATTACAACGAAATTGTAATTATGATAATACGAGTATTCATCCGACCAAGAAAAATAAAAAACCGGATCCTTTCACGGATTTAAAATCTTAAAATGATCGTTCATTTTAATTAGGTATATAGAGTTTTGCACACATATTATTTAAATTTACAGACACATGTTTTTGTGACACATGTTTATTAAATGTTTTACCATGCACCCTGTATATGAAATGACAATTCTGGCTACTGAGACAGTTAGAGGCATGCAGGCTTAGGTACTTGAAAATAAGAAAAAAATCAATTACTTACTTTGTTTTTAATCAGTAAGATGCATTTTCAAAAAAATCCTAATTTCAATAAAACCCGTATATTCGAAAATAAGCGATATATCAAAAAACGGCCAAATATTATTTTTTCGAATTGGTCCTTAGGCTGCTCTGGTATAAAAAATTATCTCGATTTTGGTTTTCCTAAATTCTGGGTGAGAATGAAAGTTTAATTTTTTTAGGGGTTCAGTTTACACCCTGTATCCCGTATATTCCTTTTTTGAGCACAATAGAAACATAATATTCAGGCCATTTATTACAAATGAAATTTCCAAAAACGCCTTGAAAACCGTATTTTGATATTCCATATTATTCAGAAGATTAATGCATCCAAAATTACATTAAAATTTTGAATTATTCCAATCTATAAAATATATTTGTTCTAAAATGGAGGGTGGCTCGACGGTCACATCGATTCTGCACATGCGCAGTTCGATACGGATACGAATGAACTTTGTAGTACGTTCTAAGTCCCTAATAACAGTTGACTCTCGCATCATCCGGGCTATTGCTAAGGTTTTTTAAGAGACAAGAATATATAAGCACCGCATCATGCGTAAAGGAATGGGTAGTTCTTTAGTCTTAAACTAGATCGACCACATACTAAATCTGTTTATACAATGTAGGCCGTTGGAATTAACAAAAAAAAGGTGATTTTCAAGAAGTTTTTTCTCTAAAAGATTTTATTGCATAGAATGCATCTTTTAGGTATAAAACTTGAAATATAATAGTCTTTACGCACAGAATGACGGGGAAAGTACCTAAAAATACATAATTATTCAAAAAAGATGCATTTTTTGCTGTTTTTGTGCATTTTTCAAGGGTTTTTCAAAGATATTCAAGTAACATATTGGGTCATTTAAGACTTTATGGGCCGATTGCATTAAACGCATCCAAAAGTGCATAATTTGGATCTGCTTAAAAAAATTAATAATTGCTCTAAAATTAATAAAATATCGTCCAAATTTTATACTCGGGAGTTTTCGTAGTCACTAATTACGAATTTGAATAGAAAATCGGAAAATTCAAAATGGCTGACTGATAATGGCGCCAAATTCAATTTTAAAAGTACATTTTTTCCTTTTTACGAAGTTATTTCCATTGGAAATCACATTAAAAAACAAGTGTTAATTTATTTTATTCCACATTACCAATATATTACCAAAGCATTCTTATATTTGTCATTTTTTTAAATTAAATGGCAGTGCGTTAAAAAATAAGATGTAGGAAGGGGGAGGGGGAAATGCAAAAAAAATGAAAACTTTATTTAAAAAAAGACATTCATTATTTTATTTGCTTTGTATAGGTACATTTTGTGTGAAAAAGAAGGAAAAAAAATACTTTTAAAATTGAATTTCGCTCCATTATCAGTCAGCCATCTTGAATTTTCCGATGTTCTCTTCAAGTTTGTAATTAGTGACCTCTAAAACCTCCGAATATAAATTTTGGACAATATTTTATTAATTTTAGAGCAAAAAAATTTTAACGGATGAAAAGTATGTTTACGATGACAAAAACAGTAAAAAATGCACTTTTTTGAATAATTATGCATTTTTAGGCAATTCCCTCGTCATTGTATTTGTAGGGACTATGATTTTTCAGGTTTTTATACCTAAAAGATGCTTTCTATGCAATAAAATCTTTTGGAGATAAAACTTCTTGAAAATCACCTTTTTTTATTAATTCCAACGGCCATTAGGCCGTATAATAATAAGTAAGTAGTCTCGACAGATTTTTACCAGCAGCAACCGAACACTATATACTGTATCCAACGAGAGAATGGACTTGCACTCGAGCGAAAATTCGTCTGTTTTGGTCAGATCTCCGCCCCTTAGAACATTAGGTCAACGCCCTCAACGTCTTAATTGGCTCAGCAGGTAGCCAGGGCCGGCGCCTGGGTCCGATACCTACCTGGTACCTAATTATATAAAGTACCTACTACTGCCTACCTATTCACAGTTTGTATTTGTAGTCTCGCAAGTACGGTTATTTTAGTTGTCTTGTTTACGGTTGTCTACTTACGAATTTATTTCATCGAATGACGGTCCTGCGTAGCTCGTTACTGAGCCCCTCCTCTTTAGTCGCCGATGCGCAAAGCAAGTCCATTCTCTCGTTGGATAGAGTATAGATGATAGTGATATTTAATTTGTTAACATTCAATTTGTGTATGTTAATTTCTTTAACTTTTCTTATGTTTGTTTTATATTATGTTGAAGGAAATTGTTTAGAAATTTGGAATTTATATTTGTAATTTTTTTCCTATATTACTACACTTTTTATTGTTTTTCTTTATTCTTGTTTTGACCTATAAATGTAATTTTCTGTTGGGCATAAATACATTATTTTTTTGGCCTGGTCATCCCCACTGGACTCCGACTGATATTCCTGATGTGATATAAGTAGATAACCGTATTTTTATGTATCTAACTAGTACTGTTTGTAACATCGAAATATGAGACATAAAAATTTTTCAAAGGATACCCACAATTGCCGCAATGGGAGATCGGGGCAGTATAACTTTGCTTACAGCAAGCTAAAATCGTCACTATAAAGGCGCTTTCATTCAACAAGTTGTTATGTTTTAATAGAATACTAATGACTAATCAATTTTAACACAAAGCCCATTAAAATAATACACTACATTAAAGAATAACGGTATTACTTCTATTTCAAGAATTGTTGACCCCACTTTACCACAAAACGCCAATGAATGCCAATGATGCCTATCTGTAAAATGGATCTGTAATATTTGAATGGGAAGCATTCTTATTCTGAATCATATTCACCATCCAATTGTTTTATGATATGACGAAAGGTATATAGTGTGAAATGTGATCAATATTTTGTTATACTACATGATAAAGTCATAATGTGATGGGCGATGTATATAAAATCATTTGTTTTCCTTTAAATTCCTGGAAATCGATTATACTTGACAACGCTGTTACAAATGCGGTAGCAGGTGTGAAGGGAGCGATATACTGAGGGATATTTTTTGCTCGGGTTTTTATGTCTCAAATTTCGATGTTACAAACTATAAATAGGTATCCGACCAATTATTTTTTGAAATCCGTTAAAACTATTGTTAAGCTCCTTCAATATCATCCTGTGTGCGCGTATAGTGCTTCTTTTTATGTCTATACTCATTTACTGTCTGCTTCTTTGCTGACGAGGTACAGATTTTGATATACAATATTCTCCAAACTAAAGTAATGAGTTTCAAACATATATGAGTCGCCCTGGTGTTAGTTAAATTCTAAATAGCCTACCGGTTCAGTAATTGATTTTTGATTTGCATAAATGTTAATAGGGAAGTTAGTGCGATATGGCCTGGCAAGAGATGGCATCCGGACCGCGCCCGTGAATCAGCCCCACCATAAACAGCTATTTCACTTGTGTATCAGACGTGACAAGCACCTTGTCGAGCTCAGAGGTAATCGATACACGACCCCCTAACAGGCTGCACCCCACGCCTTTTCGCCGGATGCGATTCCAAGCGTGTTCGTCCACCGGAAAAATTCTAGCTGGTTTGAAGGATTAGCTTGGGTCGTGTTTTCTATAGATACGGGGCGGTAAATCTGACCCATCACCTCGTCCTTTGTTGGCACCGGTCCGGCTCTGAATATATATTATCTATCTAGTGCGTAATTAACGTCGGATGATGCTTCGCTGGCCGATAAATAGTTGTCGTCATTTTGATGTCGAGAATGGCAGTTCTCGCTCCCGGGGGGTAAACAGGGGCGCCAACTACGTGGGTGCTCCAGGGCTTCAGCACCCACAGAATAATTAGTGTGGGTGCTTAAACATTTACATCACGCTCTGTGTTTACATGCTATGTATTTAGCAACTTCAGTTTTTGTAGAATGTTTGCTCGATTTTTACCAACAATATATAATAGGTAATAATAAATATTATAAAACAGGACGAACAGATTACTAAAAATGGGTAGATTTTAATTTAATGATAAACGGTATCAAATGTTGTGGAAAGTTGGAACTAGCATTAATATGCACGATGAAAAACAGGCTCATCAAAACAATTGGATGTCAAATGAAAGTGGAAAAAACAAAGCAATCTTGAAAAGATTTATTCTTTTTCAAAAAATGTATCAACGTAATATTAAGTACCTACCGAGTTTTCAATAATTTTTCTAAGCCAAAATTTTAAAAAAATTATGTAGTTTACTACACATTTTGAGGTACTTGTAAAATACAATGAATGACCTAAATATGTCTTTAAAATGTTCGCATCCAGCGTTTCTCAAAGGACTGCCGAAACTCAAGCCCTGTGTACACCGTCGAGCCGTCATATAAATTGCCGTTATAAGCTGCCACTGGTAAGGTACCTACCCACCAGGGGACACATGTCTAAGTGCTTTCATAATAACAAATGGTGGGATTCTTCCTCGGATTTTTCGGATATTCCGATTTTCCATTTAACTCTTTGTGGTCGAAAAATCGTACATATTGGATTGGATGCTCTCGTGGATTGGGGTTGGTATTGAAAGAAACAGCGCGCACAATAGAAGCTGTTGTGTAACTAAAAATATCTGAAATTCTTCAATATGATTTATGGCCAGATACGTTCTTTTCTGAAATATTACGTTGTGGATAGGACGGAAATACCGCAATGTATATAATATGTAGTTTTTCCATTTGCTATTTAATTCATTTTATTCATGTAGGTATATTAAATAGAAACCGATCGAAAAGTAAATTATTGTTTGGGTAGTTATTACACATGTAAAATTATTGTATATAATACGGCATACCAATTTCTGTAAAGTATAATAAATTATAATGCAATAACTGTTCTAATTATAATTATTTGTTTCAGTACTACGAAATGTCATATGGCCTTAATGTGGAAATGCACAAACAGGTGAGTAACCGTTTATAAACAAATGTCATTAAAGCATTATTATAAATCGACACAATCCTTTTTTGGACTTGGCTAACGCCTACGTAGTTATATTTTGGTGAAAAATAAATAAAAACGTTGGGGGTTTACGTTTCAATTGAACCGACTATAGTGTTTTCGTTTGATATACAAACTAGAGCAAATAATTTTTCGGCATTACCAGCAAACCCGTACCAATTAAAGAATATTTAGTGTAACATTGATATTTAGTGTAACATTGTATATCGCCACCATTTCTTGTGAATAGAACTAGGGTCTCCGGTCCGCGGTTCCCATATCGGTCGCTATCCCTCTTCGACTCATATAAATCCCATTGGTCTTCTCGCTCACTTAGAAGACACCTGCATGAACAAGCCGGCTATTTACTGGCTTTACTGCTCAGTGGCGTATCATCACGTGCAACCAAGGTTTTGAAGTGACTTCAAAAGATGTCTTATGTCATATTCATATATGTGCAAAACTTTAAGCCAAAAAATTATTTAGTTTTGAATGTATTTAAAATATATTGGACCAATTTTGCATGCTGCGTGTACAACTTAGTGCTGAATTTAGCCAATAACAATTTAAAATAAAAGAAAGAAATTAAATTGCTATTGCCCAGCAAGGACTACGGGGAGGTAAGAGCAGGGGTGCTCTTACCAGGATAGAACGTGGTTAGGTTACTTATTATTAGTATAGGTAAGACTGTTAGTAAAATTTATAATAAATTAAGTCACCAATTTGCGGGATATGTTATTATTTGCACATATTTTTAGTTACACTCACATTGGTATTTTTCACCGTCACTTATTAGTAGCACTCTTTACAAATACTCACATCAGAATATCTCATTAAATGTGAGTAAATTCTCTTCTCATTAAATGTGAGATTTTGTCGGGGCTTTGCTTTTTGATGTGCCTAGTTCTTCCATTGCACTACTCTGTATTAAACCACTATAACCTATAAACACTATGCACTATATTCTATAAATACTATAATACCACTATAAAATATTAACTATAACCAATGATTTCACAAACACTAGACACAATTATTTTAAAAACATTCGAGCACGCCTTTTACACTTTACACGTACACGTTCGATGTCGCGTTGTAGACACCTACCTAATGTGGTCAAGGACACAATAACTCAACGAACACCTACAACTGCCACTGATACAATAACAAAAAATATCCGTTAATACCACTCGCGAAATTATGCCTATATGCGTGCGCAACCACCCTATAGATGTCTTTCAGGCGATACCAGCAGATGAAATGTTCGCTCGGAAAAAATAAAAACAAATAAATACACTTGCAGTTCGCATACATTTGCAATTTGTTCTTGATATATTATAAATTAAATCGAGTGAACATTATTGTTTTTTATTAGGATAATTGTGCGCGCCACTGAGCACCGCATTCCATTAGTTTGCATATCAAACGAAAGCACTATAGTAGGGAAGTCAATAACCGATGGTTAAAACCGAAAAACCGTTGTTTTCTCTTCGGTTAGCCGAATAAGATCGGTTATTTTTTGTCTCCAGTTATAACCGGTTTTTGTAATCAAATACCAATAACCGTCTAAAAAACAGTTTGAGTAGAATCAGAAAATAAATTGATTTACTTCATCGATTCGATTGTCCCACGCTCAAATATATTAAAAATAAAAAATGTGTTAACTTTTTCTCCTTTATTAAATAAAAAAATCTGGCTTCTATGTTCTTCCTAATTAATCTCTGGCAGTGTATTTATGCAAAATTTCGCCTTTCTAGGTAACCTCAGCAGAGTAAGTAAAGCCTTACACTTTAATTTTATATATGAATTGTTGGAACAAATATCGGAAAAATCGGTTAAGCGGAATAACAGGTGTTACATATCAGTTATAACAGGTCAGTTAAAACTGACAATAAAATAACCGGTTAACCAAAACACCGGTGTTTCTAAAAAAAAATGACACCCCTACCGACTAGCATTATGAAAAAAATACAATTTCCTTTCTATGCACCCATGATATAAAGACAATGGTATGTCAGGTTGCCGAACCAAAATTGATCAGTCGTGCGCATGCATTTCACATGTCGTATTTCTCGCCAACATGATTTTAGGCCCGATTTTTACATAGTTGAAAGTAATTACCCACCTACTGTTGTTTTCAAATTGAAATTGATAATTGACAAGATTTTGCGTTTTGTGTAGGTATACACAGAGGTGGATACATGTGAGTATTATTATTATTATTATATGTGCTACAATTTTTTAAACAATACCAACTTGTGCTGTCGCGAGGTGTTGTAATTATAGTCGAAACACTTAAGGAAGTAACCTCAAATACTTTCGCTTCCCCAAGATTGAAGAGTTGTCAAAACAATGGGCAATTTTGCAAAATAGTGGATCAAATAAATTTAAAAAAAAAGAAAGGCGAAAAGAAAAAATAGAATGGCATGTAGATAATAGTAGATATATTATATTATGCTATACATCTGATGTGATAATTTAAAATTCAGGTATAGTGTTTCAAATGCATTATTTTGTTCTTTGTTCGCACTTCTCTCGCTACAAAAACGCAGTGCATTGATAATTCGATTTCTCGAAAACCATAACTCGTAGCGTGCTGATTTTTAAAAAAAAACTTTTTCATAGATTTGCCTACATTTCATTCGATATATTCATATATAAATTCTTAATAATTACCATAGCTCTCCGCAGGGTTTCCGCAGGCTTTCCCGCACAAATTTGCTAGTAGCGATTTTAAGGCTATCTTTTACAAAAACGTTTCATATTTTAAAAACTTAATTTGTCATCGGAAGCACTGTAAGGTCTTCTATAAGTAGCCAAAATTTCTTGGTTATATCGCGATCCGTTGATTTAATAGCGCAATATATGTTTTAAAAAACGTATTTTTCAAATTATTTCGCAGGCAAGGAAAAAATTTATTTGCAAAATTTGCAAAATTGGTCCCTACTAAAAAATTTGTAACTCACATGATGAATGGCCAATACTATGTCCTAAATGAAGAACTAAATGTCCCATTTAGTTACAGCTTAATAAAAAACGACATCGTACACGTCTGATTTTACTCCGCTATAGGTGGGTAGGTACCGTGTTACGAAGTAACTGGAAATGTTACACCTCACCTGACGTCACATTACCTGCGCGCTGACATACCATTGTCTTTGTATCATGAATGCACCATACACGCCTCGACTAGGTACTCTGTATTTATTGTTGCTTCTCATTTCTTAAAAAATGCGTTTTAAATATTTTATTATATTTCTGTGTATGTGTAGGTACTCTGTTAGTTATTTTTGGCATTATATAAAAATATTGCTGAATATACTTGAATATGCTGAATATATTCAGATAATAAATAATATTTTGCCGTTTATTGCTGTTTATTCCGAAAATTAAGGACACAGCAAATACGGATAGGAGTGATGCAAAAGCGTATATAATTTCAGATCGAGTCATCAGTCACTCAAATACCTCCTTGGGTAACGTGGGACATCGATTTTATCAACCCTTGCTGTAGGAAATGTGTAGCAATTTACTTAATTACTTGCTTTCCAGGACCGTATATCGGCGGTTTAGTCTATAAGTGCCGCGTGCTTTTGATAGTTTTGATACACCTGTGTAGCATTTATGTACTAAATTCTCATTAAAGTTTACCAAATCTAAAGTAATTAAATATCATATTAGTACCTATCTACTTAGGCAAGGTATCCACATTTTCAATGGGATTGTATTATTAATTATTTACGGCAATAAATAGAAGGTCGGTTAAACTAGTTGAAACTTACACTTTTAAACCTACATATAAAATATAAAGCTTAATGTACACATATCTTTCGTTTTACAACGCATATAAGCATCACCAATGTCGGTATTGCAGAGCGCATATTATACCGAGTGAGATTACAACAGCTGATGCAGAGCGATAGAGCTCAAATTCCAGAGAATCACAAATTAAATGAATTTACTTTGTATTCAGTGCAAGGATAATAAACAAATGAAATATTTTGAATCAGAACATTTTTATGAACTTTTTATTGGGTTTAGATATAAATATGTATACCAACAGTATCATGTTGTAATATAATAATACGTTTGGAAGATAGGTCAGAGCAGGATAGTAGTTAAGTTTTAATGACATATGAGATCTAATATTCAATTAAAATAGAATAAACAATTTACAAACAGTTTAAACCATATGTTGCGCCACTGAGTTCGCATAATAAGTGGTACTGTCCAGAATCCAAATATACTTTTATTAACTTCCAATGGCAACAACTCACAATTGGTTACAATGATAAACCACTTTCTCAAGCACACTTATAATTACTTATTACTTTGTCTTGTCTCTAAGAACGTTTAAACTAAACTAAGTGATGTAGCTATCGCCGAGCCCTTATATATAGGTACTGTGTTCAAGGTTCTGGAAGCTTCAATTATTCCATCCCATTCTAGATCGTATGTCTCGACGAGTTCTACAGGTGGTAGGTAGTCCACATGTGTTCTCGTACTGCAAGTATTCTAAATAGGGCCAGGGGGCAGTATCTCGTTGAATTGGAGTCCTAGAGACTTCGCCTTTGGGGGGGGGGGGGTTGTATCTGGCTCCCCCAGATACGATGTTGCCACATCGTCGGGTGCGGTGTTTCCAGGTTGTGCCGATTTTCTCTAGATCTAGGTAATTTTCAGTATATCGTGTACAATCGGTTCTGACGATTCCGTAACACATATAAGAGTATATACCAGAAATGGTCAGCTTAGTAATATAGATAAAGCAATGTCAATATAAACATAATAATAAGTATAATAATATATTGTCTAGCCACACATGAATTTTAAAGCAAATAAAGAGAAAAGTAATAAGTAAATTCAACAGTAATAAGTAATATTGATATAAATTTAACTTCTTTCAGACCTTCTCTTGATTTAGATTTAATATATCTCGTGTTGAATTAGAAATAGCTACATTCTTAATATATATATATATATATATATATATATATATATATATATATATATATATATATATATATATATATATATATATATATATATATATATATATATATATATATATATATATATATAAATATATATATATATATATATATATATATATATATATATATATATATATATATATATATATATATATATATATATATATATATATATATATATATATATATATATATATATATATATATATATATATATATATATATATATATATATATATATATATATATATATATATATATATATATATATATATATATATATATATATATATATATATATATATATATATATATATATATATATATATATATATATATATATATATATATATATATATATATATATATATATATATATATATATATATATATATATACACTGAGCTCGTAAAGTTTGGAATAAATTCAATTAATCGTTATTGAAGGATTTTCACAGGAAATCCTCGGACACGTCAACCTTATTTTATAAAATGTCACTTTTTTCAGCCATCGATTTTTTTTTTTGTTTTGTTCGTTTTTGAGCTATGACGTCATCGACAATTTTTTTAAATGACAACCCATATTTTTTTTCACGGATTTCGATAGAGCACATTTTTCTGAGTGCGAATATGTCAAAAACATAGTACCTTTAACATTAAAGTTTTCGAGATATTCGGTTGCAAAGTTTATAAAATGTACCATGGCACCATGCATAAGCTATCGGGCGGGTCAAGATTTTTAATAGCTTATTGATTCTAATAGCTTATAGCTTATTACATTTTAAAAGATTAAGGAGTAATATTATTTATTTTGGTAGCTTATCGAACATTTTGAAAGATTTGGGAGTAATCTGTTTAATTTTTTAACAACAATTAAAACAAATAAAAAAATATTTTAACAAATAAATGATAAATAATTAAAGTAAAAAATAAAATCATAGTAAATTTTCAAAGTGACCTCCATTCACTTCCTGGCAATATCCCATCCGCCACTGAAACTCCTGCAGAACCTTACCAACAGTATCGGGTTGAATGGTTCGAATTTCATTGCGAATTCTGTCCTTTAATTCTTCGATGGTATTTGGTCTATTGAAATAGACTTTGCTCTTTAAATAGCCCCATAAAAAGTAGTCTAGGGGAGTGAGATCTGGAGATCTAGGGGGCCATTCGATAGTTCCCCTGCGACCAATCCAATGGTTAGGAAATACATGGTTTAAATAATCGCGAACGATCACTGCAAAATGGGGTGGTGCACCGTCTTGTTGGTACCATATCGTGTGATGGGGCAGATCTGGATCTACGTCATTTGGGTAAAATACCGCAAGTGCAGGGACTAAGTCGTCTCTTAAAAATTCTAAATATATTTCACCTGTTAATACGCCTTCAAAGAAAAATGGGCCCAAAATACGAAACTGACTACGAGTTTCCATTTTCCAGTGTGGATTTTCAGGAGACCAATATCTACAGTTTTGCCGGTTAATTGTGCCGTCGAGATAAAAGGTAGCCTCATCAGAAAAAACAATATTGCGTAAAAATCCGTCGTCATCAATCAGGCGTTGCAACATGGTTTGGCAAAACTGTAACCTACGGTCAGGATCATCTTCGTTTAACTCTTGGACCAAAACCACTTTATACGGATGCCATTTGTTCAATTTCAAATATTTCAAGACGGAGCTTTGAACTATTCCGTTGTTTGCCGCCACTTGGCGGGTGGGTAAATGGGGATTTTCTTGAAGCTCTAGTAGAACATTCAATTTAACATCTTGTTGCACTGGTGGACGACCCGTTCTAGGGCGATCTCTCGTATGACCCACTTCTAAAAACTTTTGTTCTATTTTGCTAACGGTGGACTGTGTAATTGGTTCTCTGTTTGGATATTTGTTGTTAAATAAACGGCAAACTTCTACTTGTGTGCGAGCTCTGTCCCCGTAACCGATCATCATCAAAATTTCGATTCTTTCCCTTTCACTCAAACGACGGACCATTTTTAAATAAAATGAATTATGATGGAATAATGATTAATCAACTTACTTAATGATATTATTCAACTGATTAAAACACAAACTTGCGAGGAAAAACTTCAAAATTGTGACAACTGTCAAAACTGTTGTTTTTCCTGCGCTTTCTTGATAAATGATTAGCATTTGGTCATCGCTTGTATAATTCATTCTTAAAACTTTGCAACCGAATATCTCGAACACTTTAATGTTAAAGGTACTATGTTTTTGACATATTCGCACTCAGAAAAATGTGCTCTATCGAAATCCGTGAAAAAAAATATGGGTTGTCATTTAAAAAAATTGTCGATGACGTCATAGCTCAAAAACGAACAAAACAAAAAAAAATCGATGGCTGAAAAAAGTGACATTTTATAAAATAAAGTTGACGTGTCCGAGGATTTCCTGTGAAAATCCTTCAATAACGATTAATTGAATTTATTCCAAACTTTACGAGCTCACTGTATATATATATATATATATATATATATATATATATATATATATATATATATATATATATATATATATATATATATATATATATATATATATATATATATATATATATATATATATATATATATATATATATATATATATATATATATATATATATATATATATATTCCAATTTCTTCTACCATATTAGAAATTACATGACTTAGTTGTTTAACACCCATGTATTTCTTTTACAGATTTATTAAGATGGACGAGAACAGAAAAAATAATGCTAAAGTTTCTGGATATCTTGAGAAAAAGGGGAAAATGGTAAGCATGTTGTCATTACGCAAGTATAAATAAATATCGCCCTGAAAGTAATGAAATTAAAAAGAGGAAGTTATGCTTTTATTATGTCAAATAGGTACACTAGTACCAACTTATTAATTAAGTAGGTATAGTGGACTGGAGTTTTAGTTTACCGAGTGTCGCAATTTGTTTTCAGTATACAGTCGGCTAACATCAAAAGCTTTTTATAGTTGTTTGTTTATCCTTTACTCCTAGCCGCCAGCCGCCTACATTGTGGCACTCGGAAATTTAAAACTACACTCCACTATACTTGTTATTGAAGCTGCTAATAATAATATTTTTCAAGCTCATGGCTTCGGAACGAAAGAATATATAAGAATATATAAGAATGTATTCAAAGATATTGAAATGTTTTGTTTAATCCTAGGTAAGCAGAGAATGAGATTTTTATGTGTATGTACGAATTTGGCGTATGCAAAATGGTTTATTAATGATCACTATTGACAGTGGCGGCTCGCCAAGGGTCGTGACCCCAAGGCACCATCAATAATAGAATAACCCACCGCACTGGTCTAAAATTTTAACAGTATCTTTAGTTCATTTGGTTCAAAATTAAAATGGTTTTGAAATACTCCGAAAAAGACGAAAAATGTTGATCTAACGAAATGGCAGACCATTAAAATCTTGCAGTTTTTGCACTACGTGTTAGGACACCCTATATAATAATAATAATTTAATTTTTTAAAACTTGTTCTTTCGTAATCTAGATCAAATATTATCGATAATTTATATGTATACCGCATTAAAAAAAATCTTTTAAGCGGTAACTTTTAAAAAAGTTACCGCTAATTGATAAATGTAGTGCTAAAAATTGCCTTTGCTGAACTTTTTGTTGACCACTTCAGAACATATAAATAGGAAAATATGTATAGAAACATACATATTCATATTCAAGTATTTGTTCATGTTTGACATTAGGTTTATTTTATATATACATATACAATACTATATGTACAAAACTCCTTTCACTTTATCTGTCTGTATGCTAACGATTTCTGACTTTTTTTTAGAAAAT